>MU788077.1:152470-219144 GCA_026770625.1 Nicotiana glauca | reverse complement strand
GACCCATCGCACGTGTTGGATTTCAGTTCAGTCCAGCTGGACAAGGATCTATCTTATGTTGAGGAGCTAGTGGCCCATCTTGGACAAGCAGATCAGAAAGTTGAGGTCAAAGAACATCGCTTCGGTGAAGGTCTAGTGGCGGGGTCAGCTGGCCGAGGAGGCAACTTGGGAGACCGAGCAGGATATGCGCAGCCAGTACCCTCATCTTTTTGCTACTTCAGGTATGTTTTCTATGCTCGTTCGAGGACGAACGAATGTTTAAGTTAGGAGGATGTAACAACCCGGCCGGTCGTTTTAGAATTTATGCCCTGATCCCCCGTTAACTACTTTCTCTAAGTTTATTTCTGCTATTTTGGTTTGCCGGGACGTTCGGTTCTAGGATTCAGAGTGTTTTGGGACACATAGACCGCAGAAGCGGGACCGCAGAAGCGGTCCCTTGTCCGCATAAGCGGAATTGCCTGGGCAGTACTTAACATTTTCAAAACGAGGGTTCTTCCATTTTTATCAAAAACAATAACTAGAGAGCTCGTTTTGGGAGATTTTTCGAGGGATTTTCAGAGGCAACGATTTGGTAACGATTCCTTACTCCCTTATGATTAATACCCACTAATCTAACCTCAAATTCAACTTTAATTTCGGATTTTTGAATGAAAATTGAGGTAAAGTTCTTAGACCTAAATATGAGGATTTGAGGGGGCATTTGACCTCCGATTTGGGAAATTTTTATATGGTTAGACTCGTGAGAGTACGAGGGTTATGAAAATGTAAAAATATTTTGGTTCTGAGACGTTGGTTGGAGGGGCATTTTGGTTATTTTACCTATTTTTACGCCTTAGCTTTAATTTTTACAGTGTAATTAGCTATCTGCGATTTTATTTACAATATGTAATTGGTGTGAATAGATTTGGGCCACTCTGAGTTGGATACTCGTGGCAAGGGCATTGTTTCTTAGCAGTTTCGTACCGGTTCGAGGTAAGTGGCTTGTCTAACCTTGTGTGGGGGACCTCTTCCCCTAGGATATCCTATGTGTTGATTTAAATGCCTTGTACGCGAGGTGACGAGCGTGTACTTATGCAAATGGTTGAAAATCCGTTTTACTTGAATTGCTCAAACTGTGTTTTCTCTGTTATTTAATTGATTTAAATGCAAGATTTATCCTGTGTTAGATAGAGGAGTATGATTAGATAGAATTAACTGTCTAGTTGCTTAATTGCCTTAATTGAAATTACGTGGAACATGTTGGGTCAGAACTTAACTATTATTTGTAGTTGTGTATTCCATTCTCTGAGTATTTTTCCCTGTTTTTGGTTGTGTTTTTACATTGGGACTGCGGGTTCAATTCACGGAGATCCTTGTTACTGAGATGAGTGGACTGTGGGTTCAATTCCTGGAGATCCTTGTTACTGATATGAGTGGACTGCGGGTTCAATTCCCGGAGATCCTTGTTACTGATATAAATGGACTGCGGGTTCAATTCCCAGAGATCCTTGTTACTGATATGAGTGGACTCCAGGTTCAATTCCCGGAGATCCTTGTTACTGATATGAGTGCACTGCAGGTTCAATTCCCGGAGATCCTTGTTACTGATATAAATGGACTGCGGTTTCGATTCCTGGAGATCCTTTGCTACTGAGATAATGGACTATGGGTTCAATTCCCGGGAGATCCACGGACAGTTGAGGAACACTTGCTATGTTATTTTTCCTTGTTAGTTTAATTGCTAATGACTTGTAGGTTCTATCATGTTTTTGCTGTCACTTCAGATTATTTACTGCTTTACACTGATCGATACTGTTATTATATTATTCTCGGTAGGGCCCTGACCTTCCTCGTCACTACTCCATCGAGGTTAGGCTTGGCACTTACTGAGTACCGCTGTGGTGTACTCATGCTACTCTTCCGCACACTTTTGTTGTGCAGATCCAGGTTNGTTTCATTTCATTTGTTCGGTTGTATAGACATTTCTGGATGATAGAGCCATAGTTTATGTCCTTTAGCCTGTGTTTGTCCGTGAGTTTCCTGGTCTTGGAGGTCGTTTCAGTGTTTTGAGTTGAAGTGTATGTGCCAGGCGGCACTTATTACATTTTTCTATATTATTCAGTATTAGTTTTATTGCTTTTGTAAAGGTTGTTAAAATTCCGCAATGTGTTAGGCTTACCTAGTCGCGAAGACTGGGTGCCGTCATGACAGGTTCACGATTGGTGAACTAGGGTCGTGACATCACACTTCACCAGCTGGCAGTAAAGGCATCTAGATACATACCCAACTATCTTTCTTCATCTGCCTCCACCAATAGTGCTGCCTCAAGTCCTGATACATCTTCGCAGCACCCGGATGGATGGAATATCGCGAACTATAGGCCTCTGCTAGAATCAACTCTCGAAGCCCATCAACATTGGGCACACAAATTTGGCCATGCATCCTCAATACCCCGTCATCTCTGATGGTCACATCTCTTGCATCTCCACGTTGAAACTTGTCCTTAAGGACAAGCAAATGAGGATCTTCACACTGTTTCTCCCTAATACGATCAAATAAGGAAGACCGGGAAACCACACAAGCTAGAACCTGACTGGGCTCCGAAAGATCCAATCTCACAAATTGGCCGGTAAGGCCTGAACATCTATCGCCATAGGCCTCTCTAATGTTGGTAAATATGCCAAACTCCCCAAACTCTCCGCCCGGTGAGTCAAGGCATTCGCCACCACATTAGCCTTGCCCGGGTGATACAGGATAGTGATATCATAATCCTTCAGCAACTCTAACTACCTTCTCTAGTGCAAATTTAGATCCTTTTGCTTGAACAAGTGCTGCAAACTCTGGTGGTTTGTATAGATCTCACAAGGCACACCATACAAAAAATGACGCTAGATTTTCAAGGCACGACCAATGGCAGCTAACTCAAGGTCGTGGACATGGTAATTCTTTTCATGTATCTTCAACTGTCTGGACGTGTAGGCAATCACCCTACCATCCTGCATCAACACCGCTACAAGTCTAACTCTCGAGGCATCAAAATAGATAATATAAGACCCCGAACCGATAGGCAACATCAAAATTGGGGCTGTGGTCAAAGCTGTCTTGAGCTTTTGAAATCTCGCCTCACACTCCTCTGTCCACTGAAATGGGGCACCCTGATGATCGGCTATAAGTAGTATTTTTGTCAGTTATTGCACTCTAATTTACTACACATTAGTCGAATTTGCGCTTTAATCGCTAGTGTTTTGCACTAATAGTGTGTTTTATGCTTTGTAGGAGTGATCCGAGATATATAGATGTTATGGAATGAATTCAAGTGATCTAGAGCTTCGAAGTCTGAGTAAAATCCCAGGTAATTAAGCCGGGATCGTATTCGGGGATCAATGGATTATAAAACAACAAACCGAAGACTCGAGTAGGCATATTGCGCATTGTCTAGTAAAATAGACATAACCTTTTACTCAGAACTCTATTTGGGATCCAAAATATATGGTTGGAAAGCTAACCCGAAGGGCTACAACTTTCGTTTTTTATGTGTTTCCACATTCCAAACGGAACAGGGTGAAACATGTGTAAGAAAATTCACCACGGTCATCACCGCGGTCGTCATTGTGGTCAGCGCCGCGATTTGAGGCAGTGCCTTCTGCGGTCGTCACCGTGGTCCACGCCGCGGCTGCGGCAATACAGACTTGAAATATTGACCTTTTTTGCATACGAGAAGGTATAATTATTTGATCCCGACCCTACTTGGTATATATACATGGAAAAATGGTATTTTTGAGGAGTTGGACACATTTTTGACACATTTTTGACCTAAGGAGGCAGAGACACAATAAGAGCAAGGCGGGGAATTCTTTAACAATTTTTTCCTTCCTCTTCATATTTTTTATTGTTGGTTGTGACTTTTATTACTGTAGTTTTACATACTATTATGAATAGCTAATTTGTTATCTAAGGTTTTGGATGAAGCCCGTTGGGGATGAATTGGTTGTTATATTAATATAGTTTTGAGTTGGTTGTTAATCTGTATTTATTCAACTACGTTTTGATTTTGGTTAATTTGAAGGATCCTCAATTAGGCGTTCTTATTTATTATGTATCTGCTTGGGGTAGAATGCATATTTAGGTACTTGTTTGAACAACATCACTCCCGGAGTATAGGCGAGAGTCATAACCGAGAGTTTAGAGGTTGTATTAGAGATAACGATACCTCGGGTGTGATCTAAGTGAACTGTATTGCGAATCGAGCTAGTGTAGCATGAGAGAGTGCGTCTAGTAAATTATCGTAATTGCTTGAAAGATATTTATGATAGCTGAAGAGTTCATGATTGATAGAGGCAACTAAGTCAAAACTATAAGAAACATACAACTAAGGAAATCAACAATGGGGGAAACCGTTACATTAGACCTTTATTCCAATTGTTTACAATTCAGGCATAATTAGTTTTGAACTGTTTATTCATTTTCAATCTTGTCTTCTTGGTGATATTAAACAGATACAGCTAAGCCTTAGTTCTCTGTGGGATTCGATTGCGGATTTTTGGACCATATTATATTTGCAGTGACCGCTTATCCTTTTTAGGACTAGAGTTGGGCGTGATCAAATTTTGGCGTCGTTGCCGGGGTACTAACGATGCAGTTTTAGCTATATATATTGCTAGGTTACGAGTTTGAACTTTTATTTTGTGTTCTTTTATTTTGTATTTTTTTGTATTTTTTTATAACTACCGATTTGAGAAACATGGCATCTTGGAATTATGAGAATTTAAGTGTAGATAATTCTACTATTTATCTCCATACATATTGTGAAGGAAACCACCCGTAGAAAAATTTTCAAAATGTTCCTAAGAGCGAGTTATGTGCACCAAATCAATCTTATATTTGGAATGTGCGTGGTGGTAAAAATGGTCACGTTCATGGTTGTGCTTATATTTCTTATCTTCCCCCAACCCCTTACTATGATGGTTCTACCTTTTCTTGTGAAGTTAATAGGAACAAAAAACCTAGGAATGCGGACCTGAAGGAAATCAAGGATATGTTAAAGTGCCTTTTGGAACAAATTAATGAGAAACAATTGCACATAGAAAGGCAAGAGGCAACTATTCGCAAGTTGGAGGCTCAATTGAGTCAAGTGGTTGGAGCTTTTAATGCTCAGCAAGCCAATATTGAGGATAGTAGCCAAGAAGAGAATGAGATTGAGGTGTTAATTAGGGAGGTTAGAGTAGAACATCAACAACCTAGCCAACTACAATGTGAGGATGTCAATGTTGAAGAAGTGAGACTAGAGCTAGCCAAGGACTTTGAGGATATAAATTTTGTTGACTCTAGTATCATTGATGTTGAGGATGTTGAATGTCCTAAAGTTCATGTGTTTGAGTGCATTGGTCCGCACTCCAAGAATTTCTCCACATTGTGTTTGGATGATGATATATAAGTAGCGTCATCCGAATCAACTGAAGAGTCAAGGAATGAGGAACAAAGTACATATATTCTGGAATTCTTCTTGCTAGAAAGTTAGGATTACATACCTCATACAAAGGCCAAGGAGCGCAATATATTACTTTAATTCCTTGGGCCAGTTAGATTAATTCATTCCACTGCCCCAAGAGCATAATCATAAGCTTAAAGAAAAACTTGGGGTTCAATTCATAAGCTCAAGGTGGAGGAAAAAATTTATTCGCATCCTGCCGCGAAGCTAAACCAAGCGCTTGATGGGAGGCAACCCAGCTTTATTGCTTTCTTTTATTTATTTTTTATTATATTATTTTTGTAGTGTCAATTTTTTATTTTTCTGGAGCATGGAAAGCAAAGGTATTGGAAGGACCAAGTTTGGGAGAAGTCTGAGTACCACATGAGCTGTTAGTGCTTGGGCCTTTGGCCTACCAGGGAGTCTCTTATGCCCTTTTATTAGTTATGTTGTGTATTGGAGACAATGCACAATTTTAAGTGTGGGGTGAGGAGATTGTCTGGGTGAATTTTTATGCTATTTTAGTTGTGTTAGTTTAATTGAATAATTTTTTAAATAGAAAAGATTGGACTTTTCCTGACGATGGATCTATTAGACAATTTTCTTGAGGGAAGTAAGTCTAAAGAAAATACCAAAAAGATTTTTTGTTTTGTTTTAGGTAGTGTAGTAACTCCCTCTTGGTTTTTCTTTGGGCCACGGTTCATTTCCAATGTTTTTATTTGAATCAGGTGTAGTTAATTTTTTTGTTTTAGGTAGTGTAATAACTCCCTCTTGATTTTTTTTGGGCCACGGTTCTTTTCCAAGTGTTTTATTTGAACCGGGTGTAGTTAATTTTTTTGGGGAGTATGAGTCATTGTGTTGTGCTTTGAATTGAAGCAATATCTCTTGACTTGGTTATGCCTTAAGAATAGTGAGTACTTTGGTTGTGACACTTATGCTCAGTTTTTTACTATTGTAGAAGTACCTTAAATTGTATTATCTTAACTTTACTTAACTGCTTTGACTAGAATGTTTATGAATCCAATCCTGAGTGAGTTATGTGCCATGTGTGTGTATGGTCTTGCGTTATTTAGTGCATTCCATTTGGTGCCTAGAAATTGCCCTGTGTGTTTGCAAAGCGAAATAGTACTGTTGTTCAGTCTTGGAAGTGATATAGGCATTTTCTTGTTGAGACAGATATGCATATTTTACCCACCTAATTGTTATGTATCGTAGTTAACCTCTTTGAGCCTATAATCCTTTTTCTTTGGCAACCACATTACAAGCCTTACCCATTTGTTTGAATTAACCATCTATTTGAACGTTTTCAACTCTCATGATCACTTGAATTGTTATGAACTTTGTAAAAGTTAAAGTGTGGGGTGATTGGTTTGGCTTTTGAGTGGAACTAATTGAATAAGGATAAAGGTGCACTGTTTTGAAAAAGGATGAGCCACTTGAATTGAAAAAAAAAATATAGTTGGATTGCTGTGAAAAAAAAATCCTTGATAAGTGGTGGCTCTTGACATAAGTGTGCTTAAAGAAGAATGAGATAATTTGCATTGATGTGAAGGTTGAATTTTGGTTTGACATAAGTATAGGGTTTAAATGTTAAAAAGTATGTATTAAAGTGCTTAGGGAGGTGTAGTCACTCTTATATCTAAATGTATCCTACCCGTCCCGTAGCCTACATTATAATCAAATAAAGTCCTAATTAATCCAAGATTTAATGAGCTTGATTAGTAGAGTAGTACACTATGGGCAAGCTTATGGTGCATCTTTTGTGGAATATGAAAATTTTTTATGAGAGTGAGTAAATTCTTTCTATCTTGAGTTCCTAAGTGTTCTTAAAATTTATTGTGTGGAACTACTCTCTTGTGTTGTGTGAGGGCACTTGATTCATGAATGAAAGGTAATGTCATTGACCTCTATGTTAGAGTAAGTAGGTGAGTTCTGAATAATGCGTGGCACTTGTGAGTCAAATCTTGAGGTGAAGATGTTACGCTTTTGTGCTTAGTCTATTTTAAATTGTCTTGGTGTGATGCGTTAGGAGAATTGTTTAAAAAGGCCGTGTTAATAAAAAAAAGGGTAGTTTGACCGCTCGAGAATGAGCAATGGTTTATGTGTGGGGTGTTGATTATAGGCTATAATTACGTATTTTAGTCGATATTACACTCTAGTTTACTGCACTTTAGTTGAGTTTGCGCTTTAATTGCTAGTGTTTTACACTAACAGTGTGTTTTGTGCCTTGTAGGAGTGATTCCGAGATATATAGATGTTATGGAATGAATTCAAGTGATTTGGAGCTTTGAAATCTGAGTAAAATCCCAAGGAATTAAGCCGGGATCATATTCGGGGATCAACGGATGATAAAACAACAAAATGAAGACTCGAGTAGGCATATTGCGCACTGTCTAGTTAAATAGACATAACTTTTTTCTTAGAACTCCATTTGGGCTAAACAATATATGGTTGGAAAGCTAATGCAAATAGATAAAACTTTTATGTTTTACATTTTTTCAAATTCAAAACAAAACAGGATGAAAAATGTGGTAGATAGTTCATCGCAGTCCGCGCCGCGGTTTGAGTCAGTGCCTTCGGCTGTCCACGCCGCGGCCGCGGCAATCCAGACGTGAAATATTGTCCTATTTCTCAGGTTAGGAATCTGAGCATTGTCCATGTTGATTAGAACCTTTCCTTCAGTTGGTACCTCCTGGAATGATTGAAATATGATCGTCCCTGCAAAATAGAAAACATGGTTAGCTAAAAAATCTGCCACTTTGTTGCCCTCCCTCAATACATGTTGGAACAGCATATTGTATGACTCCTTAATCTCCTTTATCATTCTCACTTCTGCCCCTATACACCATGGTGATTCCCACTCGTAATCAATTATCTTCTTTATTACCAATGAATCAGTCTCCATGATCAAAGGTTGAAGCTGCTTCTTTACACAATAGACCAATCCTTTTACAAGTGCTTTTGCCTCAGCTACAATATTAGTTGCCTCTCCTATCTCCCTTGCTTTAGCAAACACCAAGTCCCCCCTATGATCCCTAACACAAATCAACACAAGCTAGGACTCGGATTCCCCCTTGATGCTCCATCTGTGTTACACTTGAACCATCCTTCATATGGCAGTTTCCATGTGCCCCTCCTAGCAACCACAATTGGCTTATAGCTCTCAAAGAATCTGATCATCTCTGGCCATAGCAATGGAATCCCAGGGAGCCAAGGATATCTCACCTTTGCCAAGTAATACAATGTCTTATTCACCTCATGAATCACTCTACTGCAAGACACTGAACCCCCATACTTGATTATGTTCCTTCTCTTCCAAAGTTCCCATAGAATTACTGCAGGAGATACCTAAAACAAGGGCCTTAATTTTGGACAACAGTTTGCATTCCACTGTTCCCTTACAACTTGATGAACCTCCACCATATTAGTCATCAATCCTGCAGCCTGTAAAAAAGTTTTCCATACCTTGGTTGTTGTCTCACTTGTTAGAAACAAATGTTGGAAAGAATCTTCTTATGGTGGTATGCAACACCAACACTTTGACACTACCATGTAACCCCCTCTTCTCCATATATCATATGTAGGCACCTTTCCTCTCCACACTCTTCACATGAAAAATGAAATTTTGAAAGGTAACCCTTTGGTCCACAACTTTGCAAATTCAGGATTGCTAGGTTCTCTATGCCTCATTATTCTCCATGTACTACTCATAGTAAATTTACCTGAAGGTGTAGGCATCCACCTAGGAGTATCCCAGTAGTCATTTCCATTATAAAAATGAATCTCCTGTCTAATAAGATTAGCAATGTCCTCTAGGAAGGTTTGATTCAACATTGTATCATCCCAATGATCTTCAGTTCTCAAATCAGCCACTTCTTGCAGATCTTCATTTATTGGGAAGTCTGGAGGTAATACATGATACAAAGCTCCCAAACCAGTCCAATTTTCATGCCATACATTGGCAGAGCCCCTATTCATTTCCCAAAGAATTTCATGCTCCGCCTCCTCTTTAGATTCTAGCATTTTCCTCCAAACATGCGAACTATTTCTAAATCAAACCATAGTAGGTATTTCCTTCTTACAGTACTTGTTCCACATAAAGTTGGACCACAGGGATTTAGAAGTTATGAATCTCCACCAGAGTTTTGCAAATAAAACCTTGGACACATCAAACAAAGATCTAAAGCTTATTCCCCCCTCCTCCTTAGGAAGACATAGTTTCAGCCACTTTGTCCAATGTCTGCTTCTCCCTTCTTCCTTATTGCTCCAGAAAAACCTTGCAAATATTTTATAAAGGTGTTCTAACACATTATTAGGAGGATCTAACACTGACAAAAGATGTGTAGGAATGCTTTGCAAAACACTTGAAATCAATGTAGTCTTGCCTCCATAAGACAGTAATTTGCTTTTCCATGAATGAAGTTTTGCCTTAACCTTTTGAAGAAGATCATTGTAATAGTTCTTCCTCCTTCTGGTGTAAAAGACAGAACATCTAAGGTAGGTAAATGGAAAACTTCCTTTTGAAAATCCTATGATGGCAGCTACTGAGTTCACCAGTGCACTAGACACTTTTGAGTGCATATAAAAGGAACTCTTTGACTTGTTGATCATCTGGACAAAAGTACTTTCATATAACGTCAACACATATTTTATCTTCTGAAGAGAGTAAGGATCTGCTGATGCAAATATGATAGTATCATCTGTATAGGCTAAGTGATTCAAAGGATCTGACTATTTTAGCATGCCAAATCCTCTAAACTGCCTATCTTCAAACTATCTGTTCAATGCCCTGGATAACACTTCTGCTGAGAGTATAAACAATGCTGGTGATAGAGGATCCCCTTGCTTCGCACCCCTTGTTGAATGAAAATATCCTGAAGCCTGCCTATTCACCATGACTGAGTACCAGTTGTTAGAGATGAGGTTCCAAACCATATTGATAAAGCATTCAGCAAATCCCATTCTTCTCAAAACATACAACAAAGATTTCCAAGATACCTATCATATGCCTCAGCCATATCTAACTTGATCACCACATTAGCAGGCTTCTCCCTTAATCTTATATCAGTGACAATCTCTTGTGTCAATAATATGTTTTCAAAAATACACCTACCCTTAACAAAACTAGACTGATTTGCTGAGATCAATAAGGGAAATATCCTTTAAAGTCTATCATGCACCACTTTTGAAAAAACATTGTTAATGAAATTGCTCAAACTTATAGTTCTAAGGTCAGAAAATTTTATACTTCTGGCTTTTTGGGCAGTAGAACAAGGTTACTGTATGTTATAGACTTAAGTAAGGGTTTACCTTCAAAGAACTGCACTAACAATGCATGAATATCCATCTTCACAATCTCCCAACATGCTTGAAAAAATAGGCCAGAAAAACCATCTGGACTACTTGCACTTTCACTACTTAATGTAAATACAACATCCTTTACCTCTTCCATAATTGGCAATCTGCATAACTCTAAGTTCTACTCCATTGTTATCATTGAAGGTACATTATTCAACATATCAAAACTTACATGATCCCCTTCCATAGAAAACTGTTTCTGAAAAAAATTCCATTGCAGCATCAGATAGCTTCTCTTGATCTTCAATCCATCCACCCTCACCATTCTGAATTCTTTTGAACTTTAACTTTTGCCCCTTCCCATTGACACAATTATGAAAGAATCTAGTGTTTCTATCTCCTTCTTCAAACCATTTCATTCCTGCTTTTTGTTTCCAGTATTCTTCCTCAATACTCAAATATTTCTTTAGCTTAGCTTGGGCCTGCTGGAGAACAATTCTATTATGTAATGAAGGCTCCTCCTCTAACAACATCTCCTCAATCCTCACTACATCCTCTCTAATGGCTAACTATTTGAAAATATCCCCATAAGTCAGTTTACTCTGTTTTGATAGAGCAACCTTGACCCTTTACAACTTATTCTTGAACATTAAAAAAGGATCACCTATAAAATTAGCAATCCAATTTTTCTTCACCACCTCCAAATGACTCATGTTTTGTCCAGAAATTCAAGAACTTGAATGGCTTTACAAATTTCATAGCTTCCACTCCACAGCTCATTAGTAAAGGTGCATGATCTGAACCTGTCCTAGTGAGGTGTTCCACTTCTATAGTTGGGAACAATGTTTGAAAAGGCAAATTTACAAGAATCCTGTCCAATCTTTTAAAGATGCATTCCTCATTTGGCCTCCCATTCCACCAAGTAAAAGGACTACCCTTATACCCCAAATCAAACAGCCCACATGAATTGACACAAAAAGCAAAGTCTTCATACTCTGGTGGATATACTGGCAATCCCCATATCTTCTCTTCCTCTCCAATAACAACATTAAAATCCCCCCCCCCAACTAACCATGGCAATTCCATGTCACTAGCCAAGTAATACAAATTGTCCCATAATTCCAACCTTTCTAATGCACTATACTTAGCATAAACAAATGTCATCATAATGTACTTACCGAGATCTTGATGGTACACTCTGATTGTCATCTGTTGCTCAGTATCAATCAAAAGATCCCATTCAATCACAGCATCAAAAAACAACCAAACCTTCCCATTGACATTAAAAACTGCACATTCAATACCCAATCTTCTTCTATACTTCTGAATAAACCTCTTCTTTTGTAATGGTTCCATGAGCGCAACAATAAAAAATCCATGCTCCTTCTACATATTAATGACTCTTTGGAAGGTCTGTTGTATTTTGACAGACCTTATATTCCATATAAGAGTTTTAATCATCATCTTGAAACTTCAGAAGCTGCCCTTCTAGGAAATATTCTTGTAGGTTGAAATAGCTCTTTAGATTGATTTTTCTTTCCTTTTTTCCACTTTTACTTGCTGATTTTGGAGGCATATCCCCATCCCTAGAAACTGCCTTGAAGATTTCAGCTGTTGATTCACCATCATCTTCTCCCTCATATTGCACTTGTTGATCAATCAATTTAATCTGATTATCCTCTGCCAGTTCCTTGTGTGTGATAATTTCATGAAGTACCTGGTTTGGAGTCCTCAATGGCACATTGAGTTGGATCTGCATTGGTGATCCAGTCCCTAAAGCACATGCCACTGGTATTGTTTCCAACTCCCCTATCTCCCTTGTAACAATGTCTTGATCAACTGGTTCATAAGGTATTAGTGTTGCTCCATGTTGCTCTTTATTAATCTCCATATTCACCAAGTTGTCTTGCATCAATTTGAATTGAAGTGCATACACAGATCCCAGGTCAGGAGTTACTGTAGCAAAACAGTCAACAGTTATTGTTCCATTGGGATCGGGCACCTTCCCATGGTCTGTTTGTTGCTCCAGACTCACTGAATACTTCCTAACCTCAATAGGAACATTGTCATTGAGTCCCTTCTCCAAAGCATACACCGGATCCCCATCAACAAATGCCAAGATCTCCCCAGTTTTACTAGGGTTTACTATTCCATTAGATTTTTTTTTCTTCTTGATCTTTGAGCTGATCCACCTTGATTCCCAGCTCCCTTAAGAGCTTCTGCATCTACTCCAATTGATTTTCCCAAATTTGAGTCTATGGAACTCGACTTACAGTCAACCCTAATTTATGCACTACTAGGGTTTACTGTAGCATCAGCAATTTTGATAGCTTTTTACACTTTGATGTTGTCCCTTTCTTCTTTGTCTTCCATTACCTTTGTTGCACCCTTTTGATCATCCATATCCTCTACCTCTTCTCCCCATGACACCTTAACAGAGTTGACCTCATTACACTTCTCTACCAGCTCAGAATTCCCATGTGTTTGATATGGAATCTCCTAGCAAGAGTGATTTGTGGTTACATTCAATTGCCTCAACTCCTCTTTACTAGTACCAAACTCATATGAACACAATCTGTAGTCAACTCCAAGTTGATTCCTTTCGTATCAGTAAAACCAACCAATTCTTAAACTCCTTCAGGTGAAGATAAGAGAATCCCACTAGGACTAGGATTGCCAGCTTTTTCCAAAACATATACCGGAAGGCTGTTTTTGCAAGAACAGCCACCCTGAGTCATTTTTAAACGGTTGACAGGCATAGCCTTAAAATCTTCCTACCGAAAGTGCTGAAAGGCCGTATCTGCAAAACCGAGTCTCTGTGTGCTTAAATAAAAATTTAAAAAAAAATGCCATTTTTTCCTTTTAGGTCAAAATAAATCATTAAAATACTCCTTAGATGTCTTTCTTTCATAAATAAAAAAATATAAAAACTAAAAATTTTGAAAACAATTTTGAGTCCGAAATATATGTTTACTCAAAATCCAAAACATTTTCGTAAAAGTCCCCCATCCAAAAATTAAGAAGCAACTTTCAAAGTCAAAAAAAATATATATTTTCTTTCGCGTTAGAAAAAGAGAAAATAAATGCAAACAAAAATATTTTTTTTACTTCTAAAATTCGTAAAGTTCCAATAAAAAGAAAAGGACTTTTTAGAAGTCTTTCTTTCAAAAAACAAAAAGAAAAATCAAAAATCAAAATCAAAAATATTTTCTTTCTCTCAAAAATTCCAAAAAAAAAAAGTTAGTTAGCTTATTTATTGGCGAGAATTACGCTTGGTCTGATTCATGCGGGGTCGTGATACGTAGGCAATCTGCATAAGATTCGACCATAATACGAGAGAAAATAGAAAAAAGAGAAATACTAGGAAAGAAATAAAAGGCAAAAAAAAGAGAGAGAAAAGAAACACAAAGGAAGAAAATAAGGTACCAGGAGAAAAATCATGGCAAAAGAAAAGGAAAAACAAAAAATGAAAGAAAAAACAGAGGGAAAAGAAAATGAGAGAAAACGAAACAAAAAGAGGAAGACAAGAGAAAAGGAATAAGAGAAAAGTCGGGATGACACATGCAACCGAAGCAAACATGTAGATATTCATTTAACTGTATAGGTGCATCACACTCCACTGCGGTTACCTATCTGTTAGTTGTTTCACACTAACCGTTGTTGCTGTCAATATCCAGCTGAGTGTTTTAGAAACCGTGGTTGGTTTGTGGTAAGCTGGCCTCACACTGATATTTCACTAGATCAAAAGTAAGTACAAAGATGTCATCTGAAATGACCATGCCTGTAATCCCTATACCCGAAGACAGCCCAATCTCTGGGATCCCGGCCTCTGAATCCTTCACAGCTGAAGAAAACCAGATATTGTGCCTACGATTAATGGAAATGTGGGATGCTTGGAGCAATGGAAAGGAACCCCCAACCACTATCCCCGGATTCCCGGAGTTATTCCCAAGACCTGGAGGTGTTACCACTGTCCCCATCTGCCGCCCAAAAATCCCTCTGGGGCAACCCACTATGACCGCCAACTTCTTCGGAACACCCTCTGAAGCTCACCCCCAGGTGTTCCCGTCTGGAATAGCTCCCAACATTTTCATAGCTCCACCATCCTCTGCAACAACCCAGCCGTTATGACTAAAGCATGCTTTCTACCCCTCGGTCATCATATTCCAGAATCTCGTTTCTCAGGATGACCTTCCTCATTATCCTCAATACACCTACTCTCAGCCATAATACGAGCTTACACTGGGGTAGGACAAAACCCCCAAAGCCCCAGAGCAGGATGAGATGGCAAAGAGAATAAGAAGCCTCGAGCAAAGCTTAAAAAATATGCAAGCCTTGAGCGGGAAAAAGAGTGTCTCCTATACAGACTTGTGTATGTTCCCGCATGTACATTTGCCGTTAGGGTTTAAAACACCAAAATTTGAAAAGTATGGCGGGCACAGGGACCCCATTGCTCACTTGAAAAAGTATTTCAATCAGCTACGGGGGGCTGGTGGCAAAGAAGAATTGTTGATGGCGTATTTCGGGGAGAGCTTAATCGGCATTTCCTCAGAATGGTATATGGACCAAGACGTCTCATGTTGGCATATTTGGGACGATCTTGCCAGAGACTTTATCAGGCAATTTCAATACAACATCGATATCGAGCTAGAAAGGAACTCCTTAGCGAATTTGAAAAAGAAGCCCTCAGAAAGTTTCAGGGAATATGCTATTAAGTGGCGTGAGAAAGCTTCGAGGGTGAAACCACCAATGGACGAAGTGGAAATGGTCACTGTATTTCTTCAGGCCCAAGAAGCGGACTATTTTCAGAATATGATGTCGGCCATGGGAAAGCCTTTTGCAGAGGCAATTAAAATCGGTGAAATGGTGGAGAATGGACTGAAAACAGGCAGAATTTTGAGCCAATGAGCTATTAGACCAACCTCCAAACCATCCAAGGCGGGTCTAGAGGAATGGCGAAGGGTAGGACGGAAGAGGAAACGTCCATGGCGGCTTCGGGTGCGAGAAGACACTGTGCTCCTAGACCCATGTTTTCAGAAAGAAACCCCCAGCATTATTACCCTCATCAAGAAATGTCCTATATTCCTCAACCATAAGCGGTCATGAACACTCAACCCTTCGCCCGACCACAGCCAGATGCCAACTGAAATCAACCTCCATTCCCAAGAAATCGGCATCCCCACCAGAACCACTATAATTCCCGACCTCCGCAGAATAACTTCCGTCCTCGGGAACCACCCAGGAGACAAAACTTTACCTCAATTGGTGAATCTTACTCTAGTCTATTCCCGAAATTTGTCCAAATGGGTCTAGTGCAGCCAGTCCCTCAGAACAAACAAAACCCAACATCGCCTAGTTACAGGGCTGGTGTCAGACGTGCATACCATTCAGGGGTAGAGGGCCATCACACAAATGAAAGTTGGGATTTGAAACAAACGGTGGAGAACTTAATAGGGCAAGGGAAAATTATGTTGAGGGATGAGAATGTCCCAAATGTGACCAATAATCCGATGCCCGCTCACAACAACGGGCCATTAATCGGGATGATTTGGGAAGATAGGGAGTTTGATCCATCCTTAAAAGCTATAATTGCTATCGCTGATGCCGAAAGGAAGCCAAAGGTAGCCCCAAAGCAGGAAAAAGGGGAGAAGAAGAATAAAATTATCAAAACCGAGCCTGAGAAAAAAAACTGAGACAAAAGTAGAGTCGGTGCCTCTTAAATACGGGGTTCTTTATGTTCCGCGAGGTCGCCAAGAGAAACCACTAGTTGTGAGCATTCCGAGGAAGTTTGAAGTGAAGAAGGGGACAGAAATGTACGTGCCAAAAGGAGCCTATGTGGTGCGTGGGACAATCAAACCACCTCGGTTGAGTGAGCCAGTTGTTATTGGACACGTACCACAGAAGCCTATGACAAGTCCTGCTGCGGTACCATGGAATTATCATCAGATGGTGGTTACGTACAATGTTAAAGTGATCTTGGGAGAACTTCCAGGAAAAACCTCTATTGAGAAATATTCAACTGTAGAGGAAGTAAACAATGCCACCAGAAGGCATTTCCCGCATAAGAAGCCTGTGAATGCTGAGGAAGCCGAAGTGTTCTTTCAAAAAATGAAAATGGCCGATTATGAGGTGGTACATTTTTATGAAACTTTTCTCAAGCCTAAGTACAATAAAGAGGAAGATGATGAGGTTTTCACGTCTGAAGAAAATGAGAAAATACGTGGGGCAATGAGGAAAATGTTCTACGAAACCCACATGGTCCTGCTGGGAGAGGGCACTAGCACTGCTGAGGTGCTATACATGGGACCAAGCGCCAAACTCCAAAAATGGAAGGCTATGCCATTCCCGATCAGGCGAGAGTACTGGTAGACCCGTCCTGCTACTTTTTATGCATCCCAAGTTATTCCAGGTTGTAACTCGGATGTTTCCTGTAGTTTCTTGTCTTTAAATTCCCGAATGTGAACCCTGTTTTCATCAAAATTCCAAGAAATGAAATCAATATTTCATCGTTAATTTTTCTTTATTCTTTCTGTTTTTGCTATTTGTTCTCCTTTATTTCTTCTCTTTAGCTCTAATAATGCAGCTTTAAATAACATGACATGCTTGCGGACTTTATGCATAGATCTCAAAGCGTTGTCAGATTTTTAAATCATGAATCAAGAGTCGAAATGCAAAGAAGGTAACTTTGAGGAAATAAAACAAAGAATTGGAACAATTGAAAGAAAATTGGTTCGAAGGTTGGAAAGGTCCATACATTACAACAAAAGAGTATGCTGTACTCAGGGAACATCCGGGCAGTTGTACCAATAAAGAATGGCCCGCGCCTAAAACAAGAAAGTGCGTCCCAGGAATTTTGAAGGGGGCAACTCGTGTTAAGATACATTCCCCCTCACAACCAGAAAGCAAAAGGAAAATTCGCTCCTAATTGGAAAGGTCCATACATCATCTGGAAAATATTGCTGAGAGGAGCGCTGTATCTGGGAGATATTGAAGGAAATGATCCTGAAACAGCTGTCAATGCAGATGCAGTAAAAAGGTATTATGTTTAGACCTTACGGTGATGGATTTTGTGTAATTGAGATGACGAAGGCTTTCCTTCCCGCTACCCCAAACACTATCAATCCTTCGTAAACCCTTTGAGCCAGTTGCGCTTCTTTGATCACCTTCTTTGGAACTCGGAAGTACTATTGAAAGAAAAGAAACAAAGAAAAAAACAAAAAGAAGAAAAAAGAAAAGAAAAAGAAAAAGAAAAAGAAAAGAAAAGAAAAAGAAAAAGAAAAAGAAAAAGAAAAATAAAAAGAAAAAGAAAAAGAAAAAGAAAAACAAAAACAAAAAGAAAAACAAAACAAAAAACAAAAACAAAAACAAAAATAAAAAATTCTTAAACAACGTTTGACTTGATTTCGAAAGGATACGTAGGCAGCCTCTCCCTGAGGTTCAGTCACACCAAAACAAAAATCCCAATTTCCCTAAAAATTTGAAACTGGGGTTGATGATATGATAGTTCGGCTATGAGTCCGCCGAAATGGTTCCAAAGTTGTAGTTCCTCTCAAAATCCTTTTTACCCAAAGACCTTGTTCAAGTCCTTCCGATCAATTGGCAAAGGAAGGGAAATGAAAAACGTCACTGTTCGAATCTGGCACAATTCAAATTGAGAGAAATAAAATGAGAGAGTCTTATTAGTGAAAACCTTCGGGCACCATAAGGCGATGGTGAGTAGAGAAAATGAAAACGAGAGAGTCCGCTTATTGAAAACTTGCAAGACCACTATCGGGCGACGATGAGAAGAGAAATGAGAAAGGTCGATTGGCGAAAACCCGCAAAGGGCGTTGTCGGCCGAAAAGAAGATGTCTCATCACTAAAAGAATCATGGCAAGGTTCCTTGGTTTTGAAATACGGATCATTGGATTCATAAGAAGCTAGAGAGTTTGTGCGGGTCGGGCGTCCAGTCCTAGAAGCATGTCATGTTCATCTGAAGCCAGCATGCACCCCAGATAAGTCCTTCTTTTCCCCCGAAAGGGAAGCTTATTTTTAAAATCATATGCTTGCTTGTTGCATACTTTCCTTTAAACCCCTTTCGGTTTAACTCTGATTCTGTAAATATTACAAAGAAAAGGTGGCAGGACCGGTTTCACATGGCTCCGCCTGGCAAAAGCCAGAGAAAATGCCCAGCCTCAGTGAGTGCGTCAGTCCAATCCTGGTTGACCATGGTGATTGATGCTTACAAAGTAAAGACATTTGAAAAGAAAGAAAGTCAAAGGCAAAGGTCCCAAGGACAGAATCAACTGAAAGGGCCAGAACCCACGCGAGCGAGTCATCATGAAATCCTAAGGCTGAACCCGGTCGGTTTGAAAGAGATTCACCCTCAAGGCCAACAAGCAGCAAAGTTCTCAACGAAAAGGGGGCTGGGATCAAGCAATTGGGTTGATCAAGGCCACAAAACCAACCACCGTTTCAAACTAACAAATTTTTCTTTGTTGAAAACACGTCTTATTCAGAGCGCTGGTGCTGCCCAAAAAAAAATGATACACGTAAGCGGTGAAACAACTTTGCAGTAGGAAAGCGACCAAAAAAGGAAGTTTCCCAAAACTCTGTCATGCGTTCTACTAAATAAAAAGAAAATATAAAAAGAAGAAAAGAAGAAAAAAGAAGAAAAGAAAATGAAAATGAAATTCCCAAAAGAAAAACAAATCATAGTAGTATAGGAGCCTTTTCTTTCAAAATAACGGCCAAACAACCGAGGATCTCTCGGCAAAAAAACTGAGGAGCTTGTTCTTTCCAAATCCCTGCCAAAAAACAGAAGATCTCCCGGCCAAAAAACCGTGGAGTTTTTTCTTTCCAAATCCCGGCCAAAAAACTGAAGAGCTTTTTCTTTCCAAATCCCGGCCAAAAAAACCAAGGATCTACCGGCCAAAAAATTGTGGAGCTTTTTCTTTCCAAACCCCAGCCAAAAAATCGAGGATCTCCTAGCCAAAAAACCGTGGAGCTTTTTCTTTCCAAATCCTGGCCAAAAAACGGAGGATCTCCCGGCCATAAAATCGTGGAGCTTTTTCTTTAAAAATCCCGGCCAAAAAATCGAGGATCTCCCAGCCAAAAACTGAGGAGCTTTTTCTTTCCAAATCCCGGCCAAAAATCTGAGAATATCCCAGCCAAAATCCGTAGAGCTTTTTCTTTCCAAATCCCTTCCAAAAAATAGAGGATCTCCCAGCCAAAAAACCGAAGCTTTTTATTTCCAAATTCTGGCCAAAAAACCGAGGATCTCCCGGCCAAATAACCGTGGAGCTTTTTCTTTCCAAATTCCGGCCAAAAAATCGAGGATCTCCTAGCCAAAAAATCGAGGAGCTTTTTCTTTTTAAATCCCAGCCAAAAAATCGAGGATTTTCCGGCTAAAAAACTGAGGAGCTTTTTCTTTCCAAATCCCGGCCAAAAAATCGAGGATCTCCCGGCCAAAAAATATTGGAGATTTTTCTTTCCAAATCCCGGCTAAAAAATCGAGGATCTCCCGGCCAAAAAACTGTGGAGCTTTTTCTTTCCAAATCCCGACCAAAACACCGAGGATCTCCTGGCCAAAAAACTGTGGAGCTTTTTCTTTCAAAATCCCGGCCAAAAAATTGAGGATCTCCCAGCCAAAAACCGAGGAGATTTTTCTTTCCAAATCCTGGCCAAAAAATAGAGGATCTCCCGGCCAAAATCCGTGGAGTTTTTTCTTTCCAAATCCCGACCAAAAAACGGAGGATCTCCCGGCCAAAAAACCGATGAGCTTTTTCTTTCCAAATCCTGGCCAAAAAATCGAGGAGCTTTTTCTTTCCAAATCCCAGCCAAAAAGCTGAGAATCTCCAGGCCAAAAAATCGATGAGCTTTTTTCTTTCCAAATTCCGGCCAAAAAATCGAGGATCTCCCGGCCAAAAAACCGAGGAGCTTGATCTTTCCAAATCCCGGCCGAAAAACCGAGCATCTCCCGGCCAAAAAACATAGGAGGTTTTTCTTTCCAAATCCCGGCCGAAAGACCGAGGATCTCCTGGCCAAAAAACCGAGGAGCTTTTTCTTTCCAAATCCCGGCCAAAAACCCAAGGATCTCCCAGGACAAAAAATCGAGGAGATTTTTCTTTCCAAATCCAGACACAAAAATCGAGGAGCTTTTTCTTCCCAAATCTCGGTAAAAAAAAACCTGAGGGTCTCCCTACACAATCCTAATTTGATTGCTTAGATATGTATCACTATTAACTCACAAAATTTTCCTAGTGAAGACTGGGGCAGAAAAATTTAGTTCGTTTGTTTGTTTTGGTATCTTACACAGTTCGATCTCAAGACACAGGGTGCAAGATGACCGATGGAATGAGTCTTAATCCATAATAAAGGAAAAGAAGAAAAGAACAAAAAATAAAGAAGTGAACTCAAAGTGTTTAAAATGAAGAAAGACGCGGACTGCTCAAAACTTGATTAAAGTCACAAGCTCCGCTTGTACCTCTTTGACACAATGCTGAAGAAAGAGCCAGCACCTACAGTTGACGAGCATCAAGATTCAGATCGTAGTCCACAACAAGACCTAGCCAAGATTCAAGATCAACTTTGAAGAAATTTATAGATAGGAATTTTGTAACTCGTAGCTGATAGGCTTAGTTAGGCTTTTTAATTTTTATTTTGATAAAATAAACGGGATCGCGGACCGGAATCTCAATGGAACTTCGCTCAGCTCTAAACCTCGGCACTCTATCGCTTCATTAACCTCTGAACTACACCAGACCTTATTTCTTTATAGTCAAGGATATGTTGGCAACCTCTGAAGCAAGGTTCGGTCAGACTCTTTCAAAAAATGCTTCTCATGGACTTTCAAGTGGGCAAAAAACTCTCACATTGCTCACTTTATCTTTGCCCGAAAATTCTTCATGTTTCCGAGCAAAGAGGGGCAGCTGTAAGCACGTGATTTTTGCGATATATAAAATAATACGATAAAAATCCCTAGAAAATATATTTTTCTTGATTATTTGCCATTTTTAGGAATTTTGTAGATTTTTTTTAATTGAAAAATACCAAAATTTCACGCATGAAATTTAGGCCTTACTTTTACATTTTTAGGATTAATCAACAATTACTTGTTTTATAAAAACTAAAAATCACAAAAAATGCTTCATTTTTACACCTTTCCTTTTTATTGATTTTTCTCTTTTAATTTAGGATTAAGTAACTTTTATATATATATATATATATATATATATATATATATATATGGCTTTTTAATTCTAGGATTTTTTTAACAAAAAAAAAGATAAAAAGAAAATTGGGAATAAAAAAGAAGAATTGGAAGAATCTTCCCTCACATGAGACCTTACCCCAAAAATATTTCCCCCCAAAGACTTTTCGACCTTCCCCCAAAAATACTTCCCCCAAAAACACTTTTCCCAAAAATATTTTCCCCCAAAAGATCTTCCCCCAAAATATTTTTCCACCAAAAGATCCTTCACCCCCAACACAAAAAAGAGCGCCCCTGCTCATCTTCTTCTTCATCACAAAAAAGCACTTCACACATAGAAAGCTAAAAACCATTTTTGTTTTGAATCAAAGAGATCCGAAACTAGATCTGAAAATCAAAAGTCGCAAGAACAAAGAAAAATCTAGTTGAAAAGGATTTAAAAAAAACGGAATTTGGAAGATTTCACAGATTGCTTCGCTTAGCCGATGTTATGTGCAATCTATGGGATTTTGCGAGTTTAGATCGAGCTATTAAAGGACCGTTGTTGCTGAAATCGCTGTTGACTGTTTTCTATTGTTCGCTGGTCCATCTCGAGTTCTGGTTGAAAATTTCGTTGTCGATCTTGTTGTTCATTCTCAAAGGATTCTGGAATTGAGGAATGCGTATTTGTTGGTTTTGTTTCACTGCTATATTGAAGAAAATTCTCCTAACAGAGCGCTGTGGATTTTGATTTGCCGAGCTGCGTTTGGTTTCTGGCTCTTGGCTCTCTCCCTTTTCTAATTTATTCTAGAGAAATTAGGTATGTTTCTTCTCACCTCTGTATCTGAGCTTTGGTTTAATATGAATTCACAATCGAAGTCTAAAATGATACATATTGAATTGGTATAATATTCCTTTAAGTTAAAGTATCTTATCTCCAATATCTTAGATTCCCGTGGGGGTTTTATAGACTAGCTGGAATTTGTGATTGTGCATTAATTGGGTATTCATTAAAATCGATTTTTCTATAAATTTTTTTGTACAACCATCAAATTCCTGATTCGTTGATTTAATAGGACTGTTTTGTATACTGGCTCCATAGGTATTATTGTTGGTTCGTATTGAGAAGGACTGGTGTTTTCTTGCTTGAATCGACAAAGGCTTGTTTTTTGTTTCTGTTGTTTATGTGGATAACGAGTTAAGGTTTGTAAAGCTTAGCGTGATTTTAAGAATCTAAATTCAGTCTTTGGTGTAGCATTCTCTTGAAGTCACTGGTACTGGACATTTTTCTTTTGGTAATACAATTTCCCTAAAGATTAAAGCAATAGCAGTAAACTTTTACTATTGTATAGTTCCATTACTCGTGATATGGTTATCAGTAGGTGCTGTTATTTTGTTGTTAGATATCTTTTAATAAACAAATTACTTTGCTTCGAATATCAAAGTTAGAGTCACTAAATGACATCTTTGAGCCAAGCAATTTAGGAAAGTAATTTATAAACACCGTATTTTGCTTTAGTTGGGTAAAATCTTTCAAAATAAATCGAGGCATGCCATGCCGAACGAAAATCCAAAACTCATGGCCATCGAAAAATTAATTTTAAAATCATTAGAAACCGGGACGTGCCGTTTAGCGAATTTTCATGGCCGCCCACAAAGTAAACAACACGTTAGTCGCTTTAGGCGCGCTTTTTAATAATTTTACTTTCCTAAATACGGGTGTGCATTTCATTCAACCCAAATCCAAATCTCAAAACGTCGAGTAAGAATGTGTCGAGGATCCGGGTGCATTTTATGTGACATGATCCAAAAAATACTTTTTTAAACGACGTTCACTTTCTTAAAAATTTAACTAAAAGAGATAAATAATTGTCAAATTGCACCATAGGTTGATATGTATGAAAAAAATCAGGTTTAAGTCATTTATAATTATTTAAACAATCGTGCTAGAACCACGGGATACGGGGGTGACTAACACCTTCCCCCGGGTCAACAGAATTCCTTATTCAGAATTTCTGGTTCGCAGACTCTAATTGGGAAGTCGAAATTTTTCTCGATTTGGGATTCAAGTTAAACTGGTGACTCGGTACCATGAACAGTCCCTGTAGACTTAGGGCAAACTTGACTTTGGCTTCATCATGTATATTTTGTTTATCATGCACATTGTTTTGAGTTATAGCCGGGGCCTTGTTGCCGGTATTTTCATATTACTCTTCAGTTGTACTTAGAGTCTCCGTAAACAGGTTGTGGGTGGTATTTGATGTTGAGAATTGAATTAGAAATGTTGGTATTTTGCAAACGTATTTTTCAATAAATCTATAAACTAGTACTATTTTTGAAATTATGAATGAAGCTACTAATGAAAGTAGAAATTGGGGTTGTTAATGAAATCCCCTCGATGTTTAATTAGTGAGATATATTTTCTTTTTGTTCATTGATGAGTTTGGATAGAAGGAAACCTAATAGGCTTTCTCGGTCGGGTTCACTCGGTTGAGCGACGGTAGCGCTTCCGGAGTTTGGGGCGTGACAGTGGTGGTTGATATAATTTCTAAATATGCCACGTTCATGCGCGCCTTACCAGGTTGCACAGCCAAGGAAGCCGCCAAGCTATTCTTTAAGAACATAGTGAAATAGTGGGGCTTACCGAGGCATATCATCAGTGATCGGGACCCTCGTTTCACTGAAATTTTTTGGAGGGAGTTGTTCGACATACTTGGCACATAACTACACTTTTCCACTAGTTTCCACCCACATATGAATGTATAAATGGAACGAGTCAATGCCTTACTAGAATGCCACTTCAGGCATTATGTAAGTGCGGATTATAAATTTTGGGCAAGGCTCATTGACATCGCCTAATTCTCTTATAACTTGCAAATGAGTGAGTATTTGGGGCGGACACCATTTGAGCTAGCCACAATCCAACAACCTCAAACTCACATTCATTACCAGTCGCGTTCGAGTTAAAGAGTTTTGGGGATTATCATATGACCAAAGGATGGGAGGAGTAGGTTGACACTACTATGTCCTACTTGGATAAGGCAGCTAAGAAGAGGAAGATGATTGCAGACCATAAGCGCCATCCCACGAACTATAGAGTTGGGGACATGGTCATGGTAAAGTTTAACCCAAGATAGTTCAAGGCACTGTGTGGCTTGCATCAGAATCCAATTCGCAAGTATGAGGGTCCATTTAAGATCATCGCCAAGGCAGGCAAAATCTCATACAAGTTTGACATTCCATCGTATCTTAAAATCTACCATGTCTTCCATGCCAACATTAAGCCGTATCACAAAGATAAGGATGATCCGAGTAGGGTCCACTTAAGTTGAGTGCCTATTACTATGATCGGGAGATTTAGGCTATCATGGATTACCAGGCCAGGTGAAAAAAGGGGCAGTAGTTAACTAAGGACACACGTGGCACTTGAAAACTCGCTCATGATCTTGCACAACTTGCTCACTTTCTTGCTATGCCAAGTTAGCCTTCCCACACTCATGATCACTAAAAGAATGCTTGAGAGAACACAATAGACTTGCTAAAGGAAGCTTTGTATTAGAGAGAATTTGAATTGTTTACTTGGTCAATTACAAATGGATGGCGACCTTTATATACTAGTCTCCTAGGGGCTAGAGTGTAAATATTAATTGTTACAACAGTCCTTAGTACTTAAAAGATAAGGGATTTTTCTAGAATTTGCTACAAGCCTAGAAGATTCCAAGGACTTTCCATGCAAATCCATAGAGATCTTGGGTCTTCCGAAGGAAATCTCCATATTTATCTAAAATCTTCTTACAAATACTAGCCTTCTTCATATGTAAGCTTCCACATGGCATTAATACATGCTAAATGGTTCCTATATGGCAAGGTGACGTGGCGGGTCATCATATCTTTCCTTAATAAAAAGACCATTTTGTCATTGTTGACCTCTTGGTTTCCATTGTTTGAGCTACCCGGTGGAACCACCAAGGGTTCACGGCCTAGACCAGTGGGTTGAGAAGATTCTAGATATTACAACACCAGAATACCACTGATGGAATGAAATGGCCCGTAAACATGGTTGGAAGGCCAAGAACTATGGTAAACCGAGTCTTTTTTTTCCTTTTGTCTTTGAATGAACATAGGTAATTTTTCTAACTCCCCATTTTTTCTTGATTCAAGACTCCATCAAGGCTTTGTCACCTACCCCGAGGTTGATATTTTAGCTAATCCCAAGGAGGCCACGAGGCTTCTTCAAAGTGTCCATGCTCGAAGCGGTACCTGTAGGTCTATTTCTGGTGGTGATGCTTCCTCTCGGGAACCCCAGCCAGGGAATAAGCAACCAGAAAGGTAGTGTTCTTCCTCAACAGGGGATAAAAATAAGAAAATAAAGAAGGCCATGACCGAGCCGTCGACGGTCACTGTGGTCATTGAAGATGAAGGGGAAGCTAGTGATGTAAAGGCTTCCCTTCAAAGGAAGAAACTGTCACGCCCCAAAAACCAAGGAGCGCGACCGGTGCTCAACCGAGTGAACCCAACTGAGCAAGCCTACGAGGTTTTATTCTACCCAAACTAATCCATGAATTAGGAGGATATGGACTCCATTAATCATACTTTGTACATATATCATTTACGACTTCCATTTCATTTCCATTGGTAACTTCATTCATAATTTTCAAAAATCTTACAAGTTTTATACTTCATTGCCAAATATCAATATGTCTAATTCAATTCCCCTTTTACCAACTCCACCTACAACCTGTCTACGAAGCCTCTAAATACAATTGAAGAATAATATGAAAATGCCGGCAACAAGGCTCCGGCTATACCTCAATATATAAAGTACATGATAATCAAATGAAACAGGAACCCGAAATAAAGTGGGGCTCACCAAGTCAGATGAAAGGAAGATGCATCACTAGCTGCAGCCAACACTGCCTTCTATGGAAACACCTACATCCATTTAAAGATGTAGCGCCCTCGTCAAAAGGGATGTTAGTGACTTCGAATAACACTAGTATGTATAACTAAACACCATCTCAATAGAAAAAGAACTATCATACAACAACAAAGAAATCATAAACACCATCTCAATAGAAAGAACTATCATACAAGGACAAATAAATCATAACGATTCAACAAAAGCTTTAAACAATCACCACATCATCAAATCAAAGGGATCATATAGCTTTCACATAATTTCCACACCTCTAGGTTGGGACATTTCAAAACTTTGCATCATCATTCACAATAATTCACAATGCCACTGTTCATAATACCATTGTTCACAATATCCACACCATAACCAACTCCCAATTTCAATCACAATTTCTGTGCTAATATATATATACACACACACACACACATATATTTTACCGTGAATCTTAGCACGGAGTGCGATCTCGGCCCGATCGGCTAGGCCATATTATTTGGGAAGTGTACCTCAATCACAATTTCACTGTCACTTTATAATCTCAATATCAGCATAATACCACCATGTGTGCTGCATGGCATCTGATCACGGCCCGATCGGCTAGACTGTCTTACTAAGACGTTTTCCCTTTTCCATCAATCATCTCATTTCAATACTTATTTCATATATCAATTCATCGGCACTTGGGGCGACAATCATTACATCATACTTGGCACTTGGCCGTATGTCATAATTCGAGTTCTTTTCACATATTCACATCAATATCAATCTCAACAACAAGCCATTAATTTCAAGAGGTCAAGTACACATGAGAGAAAACATGAATCATGGTCATATAGAATATTTCAGAAATAATACACCTCAAGTTCATTATCTATGGTACTTCAAACACAAAGGGTTCTTCCAAAAAGGAGGGGACACACCAAACCATAATATAAACACACATCAAGTCATAAACAAGCAATTACATCAATTATTCTTGAATTAATCCTTTTCAATCATGACAATATACAATTTAAATATTGGTGTATGTAACAACTCGGATCACATTGGAGGTATTTATAAGGCAAATCATTATCTCGAATAGCCACTTAAGGGCATAAATTGAGTACAAAGCCTTTAGGCCACTTTATTTTTGAAGTCATTTATGAAAAGTGAAGTCAAGGCTCATTTCATAATCTATTTCATATTTTCTTATGTCATAGGCATTACCAGGCATAATTACAACTCAAGCTCTTGGCACGTTGGCCATACTCTATTTCCCAAAGTCACTTGATTTATTTCAAAAGTCTTTATACATAGAGGACTTCACATAGTTTGGCACAACAATCTCAATTTCAATCTTGATTTAAGGTATAGGCATTTCAATACATGATTCATATTCTCCGCACCTTTTTAAATCATCAAGAATAGCACATCGATCATATTGAGACGCAACTTTCACGTATATAAAGTTGCAACACCAATTCATGTGGAATTAACAATAAATACATCAGCCCAACTATAATCTTACCGCATTGACACAAACACCAACGAAGCTCAATTTTTAAAAAGAGGGGGTTTTAGCCATACATACCTCAATAGAGCTTTCCTTAAATTCTTACAAAATTCCGGGACTCTTACCAACTTCAATCTATTTTGGAAACATAACAATCTTAACCAAAATTAGGAAGATGATCATAATTCTAGTTCATTTGACCATTTTATCAAATACTATATGTGCATTAAATCTTTATGGTCCTTTTATAGAAGATTTCATCAACCCACAACCCATACTTTATCATTTTTAGCTCAACAGTATTCCTAAACTTTTGACAACACATGCAAGCAAGATAACAACTCCAATACCAACAAACTTTCTTGATAAATACCCATTTTAGCTAAAATTCGAAATTAAGGGTTAGGGTGTAGAATCTTACCTCAAGGATGAAGACCTAGTGTGTTTTTCCTTGTTAATCTTTCAAGATCTGAGCAAGAATTGAAGAAATATTGATGAGGGACACTTTCCCACTCTAGGGCACTCTCTCACTTTAAAAATATCTAATTTTAGCTAAATAAATGATCCATTGCATTTATTTGGCAAAATGAGGTCGTTTTATAACAAAAGCCCGATTTTTGCATAGCTGCGCCGGTGGCGCCGCATGGGGCGCCACGATTGTGAAAAATGTGCTCAAAAAGCGTTTTTGAATGCTCTCTGTACCTCCCCATAGGCGTGCCGCATGGGGCACTGCGGTAGTGTAAAATTCTGTGCTACTTTTGGTTATTTGGTCATAACTTCTTGTAGGAGCGTCCAAATGAAGAACGGTTTGAAGAGTTGGAAACTAGATTCAAAGACCTTTAATTTGATAGGTTATTAATCACATAATATTATATATATATATATATATATATATATATATATATATATATACACACACACACACACACACACACACACACACACACTCATTCAAAGTCTAGACTAGTGCAAGTACCTTTGGAATCGTAGCCTATTATGAAATTTTCCCATTTGGCTTATGCTTAGGCCTCTTATTCGAACCAACCTTACTTATTATATGACTCATACACTTGTTTACCAAATCAAATACACTTACATCATATCTATAGCACATAAAATATTGTAATTAGTCTACCTAGCTCCCTAAAATCGTATATTATTTCACAAAATATTTCGGGGCCTTACAGAAACAACCTTCGTCAGCTAAATGTGAAGCTTAAGTGGTGGAGATTCAGAACCCAACCGTAGAGGAGTTCCAAGCACTTTGTGTGAGATGTATCTTGTAGATAATGTCAAATACAATTTTCCTATCCTCATTGTTGTTTCTTATCGAATGAACTCAGACCTCGGACCTCTTATTCCTTCGGACATTGAGCAACCAATAATCAGTGTTGCTCCTATTACAGCTGCTTCTCAACCTTCAAAGCCAACAATTTCATGCCTCTCTACACCAATTGCACCTTTACCAACAACGCCTAGTGCATCTCCCCCATCGGTAACAAATGCTCTAGAGTAGTATGCTTCTCCTCCCCTATCTCCCGACTGTGGGAATTTGAGGGACAATTACTCACTCCCTTCCCCAGATCCCCGAGGGAGAAGGAATGCTACTCTTTGGGTTCTGAAGGAGTGCAATCTGCTATACAAGCCGATGAAGGTTGCAAACTATCTGAAGCTGCTGGCTATAAACAAAGATAAGAAGAAAATACACCCTCTTTTGGAGGAATGTTTGTTGAATAATGCAGTGCATAATGCGACAACAATAGTATATTTGCTTTGTTATCACTTGCTCTCTATTTATCTAATATAACGAAATTTCTAACCTTGATATTCTTCTTTACAAGCCAACTTTCTTGCTTCTAAAGGCCTAAAGAAATTTATCCCTTATAAGCAAGGGCTTGCCTCCGATCAGGATCAACTGTTGGCCAAAAGGGACCAACTTGTTGTGCGCCTCCCGGTGTTGGAGAAATTTTTCTTAGGCGGGCAAGCTTGAGGCCCCGTTGCAGCAAAGTGAGCAAGAAGTGATGTCCCACAACCAAGAATCAACTCAATTACATGCACAACTTCAAGATGCCAAGGCTAAGTGGGCTAAGCTTCAAGATACTGTGCTTGTTGCTGCTGAGTGTGAGTCTTCTTCCGAGGAACAAGGGTATTACTTGAAGGCAACCTTGATCTCTAAAACCAAGGAGGCTAGTGCCACCTAGGAGAAGAGGGACAAAATGGAGGAGATATTCAAGAAGATCACAGAGCAAAACCATATTCATCTATCTACAAAATGTGATCTTGATTCTAGCCTCGGTGCCGTGATACGAAAAGGATGACCTTCTAGCCCAGGTTGATAGACTTAGGGAATATCTAAAGTACCAAGGGGATTCCCTCAATTTTGAAAAGGTTTATGTTATGTATCATATGAGAAGAAAAAGCTTGGAAAGGCCAAAGCGGGCATAGTTGATATTGATAATTGCATCACTAAGGCCCGAGCACTAGAGTTAACTGCTCGAGAATGTCTCCTTTCTCAACCTGCTACAACTAACTCTTTGAGTATCAGTTCCGAGCATTTAGGAACCGAGGATGAAAATGAAGAGAATGACGATGAAGGTTAAGGCATCAAACCAGCAGCTATTCCGCCCACTCTACCAGAGTGGACGTAGAAGCTTCTCTCCTCCCCGACTCTGGAGATGATAATGATTAGATTTTTACCTTTTGTTGTTTTTCCCCCTTTCCTTTGTTGTTTTGTACTTTTGTAATTATTCAAAACTTTTCATCGTGTTTGGCACTTTTGAAAAATAAATAGTTATTTTGCTTAAGTTTTATGCAAGATATATTTTCTTTTCATTGAATTAGTTAAATCTTCGAGAAAAAAGTTTAAGGGTGTTTTGACCGGGTGCTATCTTCTCTCTCCTAAAAAACCATAAACTTGACGCCTAAACCCTAGCTTTCATGGCCGCGCCGACCACTGCCCAGCCTTCAACGGAGGTTGGGTAGTCGTCTATCAACCCTAAACCAATCCCACAAACATCGACTAACCCTAATACTAGCCAAACATACGCGAATCTGTTCCAACCACAAGCATTAAATGCTCCCATGCACGTACAATGTATAAATCTAAAACAAGTCGAGATGTTACATGGAGAATCAATGGTTAGATGGAAGAAATCAGAGGTGAAACAATCAATCATGCAACAAGGATTGCATTTGGTTGTCCTGGGCAAATTTTCATATGGAAAACCTGTGATCCAAGAGTTGAGGAAGGTAATTCCAATTCAATGTGAGCTTAAGGGATCTTGTTCGGTTGGCTTAATTGAGGATTCTCATGTGTTGATTAAGTTATCATTGATTGGGGACATTCGGCTTATTTTAACAAGAATGACATCACCCGACTTATTTATGACGAAAATTAAAATTTTGATATTTTTGGCTATTTTTGCAAAAGGGGGGTTGGACCCGATGGGGGTTGCCTACGTATCTCACATCCGGTGAGAACCAAACAAGCATAGTTCGGGCAGATTGGGAATTGAGTAAGCTAACTCCCCTTTTTTTTATAAAACTCAAACCAAGCAAGCTTTAAGGCAAAAGAAAAAATATTTTTTGATTCTGTTTTTCTTTTGTAATTTTCGAAAAAATGCTTTAAAAGAAAAAAGGGAATTTTTTTTTTGTTTTTTTAATTTTTGATTTAATTTTTTTTTTGGAACTTTGGGAATTTCAAAAGAAAATATTTTTTGTTTGAATTTTCATTTGTTTTCTCTTTTTCTAAGGAAGAACAAATAATTTTTTTTTTTGAATTTTGAATGTTGCCTCTTAAAGAAGAAAAGAGTATTTTTGGATTTTTCTTTTTCTGATTTTTCTTTTTTGTTTGGAAAAATAGTTCAAAATGAAGGAAACCCGTATTTTTTGGTTTTGATTTTTATTGATATTCTTTTTTCGAATGAAGCCATTTTTTTTGAGTTCTTTTAAAAAAAAAAACTACTTTTTTTTTTTTTGTTAAATTTTCTAAGGAAAGATTTTTTAAAGAAGAAACTAAAGGAAAATATTTTTGGATTTTTGAAAATTGGGGTCTCAAAGAAAGACTTTTTTATAAAAGGAATAAAGGAAAATATTTTTGGATGGTCGGAACCGATGAGGTTTGCCTACGTATCTCATATCCGGTGAGAATCAGACCCGCGTAGTTCGGGAAGCTTTGCCAAAATCAAAACAATTTTTAACAACAATTTTCCTTCTATTTTTTCTAATGTTTTTCTCTTTTTCTTTGTTGTTTCTATTTTTCAAAAATCTGGCAGCATTTCGGTACTATTTGGGCATTGGGTTTTTCAAAACAAATTGTCACCCTCACTTAGTCCTAACACTGCTATTTTTCTCATTATAGACAAGCCTGTCAACATGCAAAGCCGAGCAAATAAATGCGCAAGTAGCACGTAAGATGCATCAGGATGGTCATTTTATTTCAGGTCACCTGTCCTAGACCGACCCAACCCCTGTGTTGAGTCCCCTAAGTCAAATGCACATGATGCAAACGAGCATCCTACTAGGGATCCGGCATGAGTTTTTGTTCTTCTAGGTTTAAACCCTAGGTTTATTGATCTAGACCTGGCTTACTCGAGCCGAGCGGGAGGCAGCGTACCTGTGACGACCCAAAGGGTCATCACCGTATTTCTCCCTTTCTCCGTGCTTCCGAGGCCTTGGAAACCTTGCTTTTAGTTGCCTTGATTTGCATGCGATGTACGGGCGCGAAGCCGAAAGATTTTTATGTTAAAATATGTGAATTCTGTGAAAAATTTGAAGAATTTTGATATTAATATCGATATAGTTGACTTTGGTCGACATTTTGGGTAAACAGACCGGATCCATAATTTGACAATCCCGGAGGGCCCGTAGAAAAATATGGGACTCGGGCATATGCCCGGATTCGAAATCCGAGGCCCAGAACCCGAGTAAAAGAATTTTTCTGTTAAATTATTTTCTGAAATTATTAAGGAAAAATGGAAATGAAAATGAGTTAGAAAATATAGGTATCGGGCTCATATTCTGGTTTCGACGCCCGGTACAGGTCTTAAATATGCGTTAAGCACTTTCGGGGAAATTTGGTCGAAATCGGACATCGTTTGACGTGTTTCGGACCTAAATATCTAAAGTTAGAGGGTGATGAACTTTGAAATGAAAATCATGAGTTATGGGGTATGATTCTTTGATTTTGATGTTATCTTGGCAATTTGATCACTTGAACAAGTTTGTGGGATGTTATTGAGTTAGTGTATGTATTTGTTGGAAGCCCCGAGGGCTCGGGAGTGATTCGGAGGTGGTTTGGGGTGGTTTTTGCACTTAGAAACACATCAGATTTTCTCAGCTGTTGCAGGCCAATTTTTACCCTTCACGAACGTGGCCCAGGCTCGCGTTCGCATTGCTCTGACATTTTCCTCTTCCGCGATCGCGGCCCTTATTTGCGTTCGCATAGACTTGCACACCCCCTTCAATGCGTTCGCGTGTCATCACCGCATTCGCATAGCACAGATTTAGGCCCCGGAAAATCCCTTCTACGCGTTCGCACACCCTCTTTCGCGAACGCATACAGCAAACCTGGACCACCCCAGTCTTCCTCTATGCGTTCGCATAGGCCCTTCGCGTTCGCATAGTGTACCTTACCAGCCTCCTTCGCGAACGCCACACTATGTCACAAACGCGTAGCACAAAAACACCAAGTGATTTTAAAGCTTAAAAGATAGAACCCATTTCGGGATTTACTCATTACTTCACACGAGCTCCTCCCTTAAACACTCCATAGGCGATTTTCAAGCTTCTCTTTCTCCATAGCTCTATGGGTAAGTGATCTTAACTTCATTCCCTCCTATTTTCTTCATCTAATCACTAATTTCCTAGCCCTAAGTCATGAATTCAAGGTAGAAATTAAGGGTTTAGGGTAGAACTAGGGCTTTGGGAATTTTGGGCGATTCAACCTCAATTTGGGGTCGAGTCTTGAAACAAATTACATATTTGAACTCATGGGGTTATGGGTTACTGGATTTTGGTTCGAGCCTCGAGTTTGGACCATGTGGGCCCGGTGTCGAATTTTGGTATTTTAAAAATAATAGGAAATTCATTTCTAGGCTATGGGATTATGTTATTGAACATCAATTGATATTAATGAATTAATTGCGCCTAGATATCATTGTTTTGGAGTTGTATTCTAGAGGAAAGGCAGTGTTAGAGACTTGATTGCTATTTTTAGACCGAGGTAAGTATTTGTTCTAACTTTGGCTTGAGGGAATAAGATTAGGATATTATTTGTTACTTGCTATGTGAACTCGGTGTATAAGCATGGAGACGGTTATTTATGCACCTGAGTATAGCATGACCGTGAGTCTTATTCGTGATTGATTCGTATTTCGTGATGCACCTTCTTGATTAATTGATAAGCTTAATATAACGTGAATAGCTGAGGAAGGTTTGTGATTAGTTTGTCATTTGGAGCATTGGCTCGGACTAGAAATTGATACTCGAGAAATGAGTAATTAAGAGAGGAAGTGTTGTGATTATTCCATTGCCGGGATTAAAGTATTTATTGTATCCTCCCTTATCGGGAAGTGTAGTTATTCGGTATTTCCTTTACGTGATGATTTGTTGAATTTAGTTGTTGATATTGCTCCTTGACGGGATCTAATTGGATGGTTCAATACCCTTGCGTGGATTCCTTCCATTATTCATTAATTCCTTGCCTCTTTTGTTGTTGATGTCGAGTAAGGAATTATATCGGAAGGGTCGGGTTGCACGCCTCAGCTCTAACAAATATAAAATCGGAAGGGTCGGGTTGCATGCCGCAGCAATAACCAATATATAATTGGAGGGTCGGGTTGCGCGGCGCAACGGAGTATAGATCAAGTATATTATTTTTTGTATGTAGGGCTTTCATGTGTTTTCTGTATCAGTTGTTATTGTACGGTTTCATTTCTTACACGATGATTTCTATATTTAAACTGTCATACCCCACAACATGCTCCCCTCCCTCTTAGTTGTTTAAATTCGTGTATTTCCTATTATTGCACGTATATCTGTACAGGTTAATTGTGATTGGTCCTTCCTAGCCTTGTCACTACTTCGCCGGGGTTAAGCCAGGCACTGACCAGCAGATGGGGTCAGTTGTGCTAATTCTATACTCTGCGCTCTTCTGTGCAGATACATGATTCGGACCATAGTAGCAGTAGTGGTGCGGGTGTTAGCATTCAGATCCGCAAGACACCGAGGTAGCTTGCAGGCTTCCGCAGGCCCAATGTCTTCTCTATCCTTACTTTATTCCATTGTCCCATGTGTTTGAGACAAACGGTTATATGTATTTCTTTCAGACCCTTGTTTCAGTATTCTATAGTAGTCTGTGAGTAGTGACACCAGATACTGGGTAGAAGTGCAATTTGGAGTTTTGTATTTTAGTTTTCTGTTATTTAAACATTTTTAAAGTCTTCCGCTTTATTTTAATGTTTCCATTACTATATTGCTTAAATGAAATCGGTGTTCTGTTGCTAAATGTTCGGCTTCACTAGCTCCGACAGTAGGCGCTATCACGAATCCTGATAGTGGGAAATCCAGGTCGTGACAAGTTGGTATCAGAGCTCTAGGTTACATAGGTCTCGCTACTCACGGACAAACTTGGTAGAGTCTGAGAGATCGGTACGGAGACGTCTGTATTTATCGTCCAGAGGCTACGAAGTTAGGAAAAATCTCACTTTATTCTTTCTTGTCATGGGGTTTTGTTTCTCAAACACCGGTTGAACTTCTACTCAATTCTTTCGCAAATGGCGAGAACACGTGCTTCTTTATCTACCACGCCGCAGTCCGAGACCCCAGCAGCAGTCCCATAGGTGGAGTTTCAAGCGGGTTATGAGGAGGAGGTTCCAGGTCCAGAAGCTCCGGCGGACCCAGCTCAGGTCCCAGAGTGGTTTATATCCACCCCAGTTCTTCAGGATGCTTTGGTCAGATTTGTGGGCTTAGTGGAGAGCGTCATTCGAGTGGGTTTGCTTCCAGAGGTTCAGCCAGCTGTGGCAGGTCAGCCAGGCGCAGCGGCTCAGGCCGAGAGTGAGGCCTCATTTCAGGAGGCGGCCAATTTGGGCCGTGGAGTTGAGGTGGTTCTGCCATAGGGAGGCGGATGTAGGTCAGATAAGAGGCCCCACCATTTATCCAGATTCAGTAGTACCTCGTTTGGAGGTAAAGGTACTTATGGTAGAGGCCATGCTCCCAGGCCCTTTCAGTCAGCTTCCCTTGTCACTCAGGGTACTTCAGGTGGTCGTCCAGGTCAACCGGGTCAGCCCCATTTTCCTCAGCTGCATCGTTCGTGTAGATGTTATTAGTGTGGTGAGTATGGTCACTACAGGAGGGTTTGCCCGAGGTTGAGGGGTGCTCAGCCGCAGCAGACGAGGTCTTGCCATGCTTGCGGTGATCCGAGGCACATTGTCAGATATTGCCCTCGAGTTCATGGCAGCTTCCAGCATCAGAGTTCTCGTGTTATGATTCAGGTACCGGGGGTTCCACAGACTGCCCAGCCAGTTGGAGGCGGGGGTAGAGGACATAGAGGTGGAGGTAGAAGTCTAAGAGGTGGAGCTCAGACCGCCAGAGGTAGGGGTCAGGTAGCAACAGTTCATCCCAGGGATATGAGTCATAGAGGTAGGGCCCAACCCCTTTGTTACGCTTTGCCAGACAGGCCAGAGGCTGAGTCATCTGATGCATTGATTACATGTACTATTCTGGTCTGTGATAGGGATGCTTATGTGCTATTTGATCCTGGATCTACGTATTCGTATGTGTCGTCTTATTTTTCTCCCTATTGGCTATGTCTAGTGATGCCTTGGGTATTCCTGTATATGTATCCACGCCAGTGGGTTATTCGATAGTGGTCGACAGAGTCCATCATTCCTGTGTAGTAGTATTTGAGGGTCTTGAGAGTGTTGATCTATTGCTTCTAGACATGGTCGATTTTGATGTTATATTAAGGATGGATTGGTTATCCCTGTATCATGCGATCTCGGATTGCCATGCCAAGACAGTGACCTTGGCGTTGCCAAATTTGCCCCGATTAGAGTGGAGATGGACCCTAGGCCATACCACTCGCAGCGTTATCTCCTATCTGAAAGCTCGACGCATGGTCGAGAAGGGGGGCCTAGCTTATCTAGCTTATGTTCGTGACTCTAGCGCTGATGTCCCATCTATTGATTCTTTTCCTATAGTTCAGGTATTCCCCGAGGTTTTTCTTTTAGACCTGTCGGGCATGCCGCCCGATAGGGATATCGATTTTTGTATTGATCTGGCGTCGGGCACTCAGCCCATTTCCATTCCGCCGTATCGTATGGCGCCGTCGGAGTTGAAAGACTTAAAGAATCAGCTCCAAGATTTGCTTGAGAAGTATTTCATTAGACCTAGTATTTCACCTTAGGGCGCACCAGTGTTATTTGTTAAGAAAAAGGATGGTTCGATGAGGATGTGCATTGATTACCGGCAATTGAACAAGGTGACAATTAAGAACATGTATCCACTGCCGAGGATCGACGATTTATTCGATCAAATTCAGGGTGCGAGGGTGTTTTCAAGATAGATTTGAGGTCTGGCTACCATCAGCTGAGGATTTTGGCATCTGATGTCCCTAAGATAGCATTTCGCACTTGGTATGGGTACTATGAGTTTTTGGTCATGTCATTTGGATTGACTAATGCCCAGCAGCGTTCATGGAGTTGACGAAGCGAGTGTTAAGACCTTATTTGGACTTGTTCGTGATAGTCTTCATTGACAATATTCTTATATACTCCCGCAATCAGGAGGAGCATGAGCAGCACCTAAGTGTGGTTCTTCATACTCTGAAGGATAGTCAGTTGTATGCTAAGTTCTCGTAGTGCGAGTTTTGGTTGAGCTCAGTCACATTCCTGGGTCATGTCATATCAGTAGCAGGTATTCAGGTAGACATAAAGAAGATAGAGGCAGTCAAGAACTGGCCTCGGCAATCTTCAACTACAGAGATTCGAAGTTTCTTGGGGTTAGCAGGTTACTACTGTCGGTTCGTAGAGGGGTTTTCATCCGTTGCAGCCCCTATGACCAGATTGACCCAGAAGGGTGCCCAGTTCTGGTGGTCAGACGAGTGCAAGGAGAGCTTTCAAAAGCTCAAGACCGCTCTGACTACGGCGTTGATATTGGTTTTACCCTCAGGTTCATGGCCTTATATAGTTTATTGTGATGTTTCTCGTATTGGGCTTGGCACAGTATTGATGCAGGATGGTAGGTTCATTGCTTATGCTTCGAGGCAGTTGACGATTCATGAGAAGAATTACCCAGTCCATGATCTAGAGTTGGCAGCCATTGTTCATGCTTCGAAGATTTGGGAGGCATTACTTATATGGTGTGACGTGTGAGGTGTACACTGATCACAATAGTCTGTAATACTTGTTCAAGCAGAAAGAGTTGAACTTGAGGCAACGGAGATGGTTGGAGCTATTGAAGGATTATAATGTCACTATTTTGTACCACCTGGGGAGAGCCAATGTGGTGGCAAATGCATTGAGTAGGAAGTCAGCCAGCATGGGTAGCCTTGCTTATGTTCCGGTCAGCCAGAGACCACTTGCTTTGAATATTCAAGCCTTGGCCAATCGGTTCGTGAGGTTGGGCATTTCTGAGCCTAGCCGAGTTTTAGCTTGCACGGTCTTTCGTTCTTCATTATTTGAGCGTATCCGTGATCGGCAGTTTAATGATCCCCATTTGTGTGTCCTGAGAGACACGGCGCAGTTTGGAGGTTCCACGAAGGTGACTTTAGATACGGATGGTGTTTTGAGGTTACATGGGCGAGTATGTGTGCCCAATGTCGATGGGATTCGAGAGTTGATCTTAGCGGAGGCCCATAGTTCCCAGTATTTTATTCACCCGGGCGCAGCGAAGATGTATCAGGACTTACGGCAGCATTATTGGTGGCGTAGGATGAAGAAGGACATTATTGCATATGTGGCTCAGTGTTTGAATTGTCAGCAGGTCAAGTATGAGCATCAGAGGCTTGGTGGTGTATTTCAGAGGATTGAGCTTCCCGGGTCGAAGTGGGAAAGGATTACCATGGACTTTGTTATTGGACTTCCGGTGACCCGGAAGAAGTTTGATGCTATTTGGGTCATTGTTGATAGGCTGACCAAGTCAGCGCATTTCATTCCTGTTGCCACCACCTATTCATCGGAGATATTAGCTGAGATCTACATTCGGGAGATTGTTCGCCTTTATGGGGTGCTGGCATATATCATTTCAGACTGAGGTACGTAGTTTACCTCACACTTTTGGAGAGCAGTTCTGTAGGAGTTAGGCACCGAGGTTCAGTTGAGCATAACATTCCATCCTCAAATGGACGGTCAATCAGATAGGACTATTCAGATAGTGGAGGATATGCTCCAAGCCTGTGTTATTGATTTTGGAGGCTCTTGGGACTAGTTTCTACCTTTAGTAGAGTTTGCCTGCAACAACAGCTACCGGTTCAACATTCAGATGGCTCCTTATGAGGCGTTGTATGGTAGGCCATGTCGGTCTCTAGTCGGATGGTTTGAGCCGGGAGAGGCTTGGTTATTGGGTACAGATTTAGTCCTGGAGGCTTTAGATAAGGTCAAGATCATTCAGGACAGGCTTCGTTCGGCTCAGTCGTGGGAAAGGAGTTATGCGGTCGGGAGGTTATAGATGTAGCTTTCACGGTTGGCGAGCGAGTATTGCTCCGTGTATATCCTATGAAGGGCGTGATGAGATTTGGGAAGAAGGGCAAGCTTAGCCCTAGGTTCATTGGCCCATTTGAGATTCTTGATCGTGTGGGAGAAGTGGCTTATAGACTTGCCTTGCCACCTAGCTTGTCAGCCGTGCATCCAGTGTTTCATATGTCAATGCTTCGGAGGTATCATGGCGATCCTACCCACGTGTTAGATTTCAGCATTGTCCAGTTAGACAAGGATCTGTCTTACAAGTAGGAGCCGGTAGGTATTCTAGACCGGCAGGTTCGACAGTTGAGGTCGAAGAGTTTTCCTTCAATGCATTTCAGTGGAGAGGTCAGCCTCCTGAGGCATCGACCTGGGATTCCGAGTCTAATATGCGGAGCCGTTACCCTCATCTATTTCCTGACTCAGGTGCTTCATTCTTTTGTCCGTTCGAGGACGAACGGTTGTTTTAGAGGTGGAGAATGTCACGACCCAAAGGGTCATCACCGTGTTTCTCCCTTTTTCCACGCTTCTGAGGCCTTGGAAACCTTGCTTTTAGTTGCCTCGATTTGCATGCGAAGTCCGGGCGCAAAGCCGGAAGATTTTTATGTTAAAATATGTGGATTCTGTGAAAAATTTGTATAATTTTGATATTAATAATGATATAGTTAACTTTGGTCAATATTTTGGTTAAACAGACCCGGATCCATGATTTGACGGTCCCGGAGGGTCCGTAGAAAAATATGGGACTCGGGCATATGCCCGGAGTCAAAATCCGAGGTCCAGAACTCGAGTAAAAGAATTTTTCTGTTAAATTATTTTCTGGAATTATTAAGGAAAAATAAAAATGAAAATGAGTTAGAAAATATAGGTATCGGGCTCGTATTTTGGTTTCGACCCCCGGTACAAGTCTTAAATATGCGTTAAGCGCTTTCTGTGAAATTTGATCGAAACCGGGTGTTGTTTGACGTGTTTCGCCTAAATATCTAAAGTTAGAGGTTGATGAACTTTGAAATGAAAATCATGAGTTTTGAGATTTGATTCTTTGATTTTGATGTTATCTTGGCGATTTGATCGCTCGAACAAGTTCGTGAGATGTTATTGAGTTAATGTGTGTGTTTGGTTGGGAGCCTCGAGGGCTCAGGAGTGATTCAGAGGTGATTCGGGGTGGTTTTTGCACTTAGAAACACGTCATATTTTCTTAGCTGTTGCAGGCCAGTTTTTACCCTTCGCGAACGCGGCCTAGGCTCACGTTCGCATTGCTTTGACATCTTCCTCTTCCGCGATCGCGGCCCTTATTCGTGTTCGCATAGACTTGAACACCCCCTTCAACGCGTTCGCATGTCATCACCGCCTTCGCATAGCACAGATTTAGGCCCCAGAAAATCCCTTCTACGCATTCGCACACCCTCCTTCGCGAACGCGTACAACAAACCTGGACCCCCCCCCCCAATCTTCCTCTATGTGTTTGCATAGGCCCTCCGCGTTCGCATAGTGTACCTGACCAGCCTCCTTCACGAACGCGACACTATGTCGCGAACACGTAGCACAAAAACGCCTAGTGATTTTAAAGCTTAAAAGACAGAATCCATTTCGGGATTTTCTTATTACTTCACATGAGATCCCCTCTTAAACACTCCATAGGCGATTTTCAAGCTTCTCTTTCTCCATAGAACTTTGGGTAAGTGATCTTGATTCATTCCCTCCTAATTTCTTCATCTAATCGCTAATTTCCTAGCCCTAAATCATGAATTCAAGGTAGAAATTAAGGGTTTTGGGTAGAACTAGGGCTTTGGGAATATCGGGCGATTCAACCTCAATTTGGGGTCGAGTCTTGAAACAAATTACATATTTAAACTCGTGGGGTTATGGGTGATTTGATTTTTGTCCGAACCTCGAGTTTGGACCATGTGGGCCCGGTGTCGGATTTTGGTATTTTTGGAAAAAATGATAGGAAATTCATTTCTAGGCTATGAGATTATGTTGTTGAACCTCAATTGATATTATTGAATTAATTATGCCTAGATATCATTGTTTTGGAGTTGGATTCTAGAGGAAAGGCGGTGTTAGAGACTTGATTGCTATTTTCGGACCGAGGTAAGTGTTTGTTCTAACTTTGGCTTGAGGGAATAGGATTACGATATTATTTGTTACTTGCTATGTGAAGTCGGTGTATAGGCATGATGACGGTTATCTATGCACCTGAGACTAGAATGACCGTGAGTCTTATTCGTGATTGATTCGGGTTTCGTGATGCACCTTCTTGATTAATTGATAAGCTTAATATAACGTGAATAGCTGAGGAAGGCTTGTGATTGGTTTGTCATTTGGAGCATTGGCTCGAACTAGAAATTGATACTCGAGAAATGAGTAATTAAGAGAGGAAGTGTTGTGATTATTCCCTTGTCAGGATTAAAGTATTTATTGTATCCTCCCTTGCGAGGACGTATAGTTATTGGGTATTTCTTTACCGTGATGATTTGTTGGATTTAGTTGTTGATATTGCACCTTGACGGGATCTAATTGGATAGTTTAATTCCCTTGCGTGGATTCCTTCCACTATTCATTACTTCCTTACCTCTTTTGTTGTTGCTGTTGAGTAAGGAATTATATCGAAAGGGTCGGGTTTCACGCTGCAGTACTAACAAATATAAAATTGGAAGGGTCGGGGTGCACGCCGCAGCACTAACCAATATATAATCGGAGGGCCGGGTTGCGCGCTGCATCGGAGTATGGATCATGTATTTTATTTTTTGTATGTAAGGCTTTCCTGTGTTTTCCTTATTAGTTGTTATTGTACGGTTTCATTTCTTACCCGATGATTTCTATATTTAACCTGTCGTACCCCACAGCATGCTCCCCTCCCTTTTAGTTGTTTAAATTCATGTATTTCCTGTTATTGCACGTATATCTATACAGGTTAGTTGTGATAGGTCCTGTCTAGCCTCGTCACTACTTCGCCGGTGTTAGGCCAAGCACTTACTAGCACATAGGGTAGGTTATGCTAATTCTACACTCTGCGCTCTTGTACGCAGATACTGGATTCGGACCGCAGTAGTAGCAGTGGTGCGGGTGTTACCATTCAGATCCACGAGACACCGCGGTAGCTTGCAGGCGTCCGCAGGCCCGGCGTCTTCTCTATCCTTACTTTATTCTGTTGTCCCATGTGTTCGAGACAAACGGTTATATGTATTTCTTTCAGACCCTTGTTTCAGTATTCTATAGTAGTCTGTGAGTAGTGACACCAGATACTGGGTAGAAGTGTAATTTGGAGTTTCGTATTTTAGTTTTTAGTTATTCAAACATTTTTAAAGTCTTTCGCTTTATTTTAATATTTCCGTTACTATATTGTTTAAACGAAATTGGTATTGTGTTTCTAAATGTTCGGCTTTCCTAGCTCTGACAGTAGGCGCCATCACGACTCCCGATGGTGGGAAATCCGAATCGTGACAGTACCGGAGATACAGAAGCTCCGATGGCTTTGCAACTTATCCAACCTCGTTCTAAATTGGGAAAGACTCTAAATAGAAGAGAAGCTACATGAAGTTCACCCTTCTCCATGATTTAGAAGACTTAGAGGGAGGAAGGGATTCGCGACAGTTTATAAATACAATTTCAACAAATATCAAAGCGGTAAAATATTTAGCACATATAGCATGGAACATATAGAAAAATCAGATAAAGCCAAATATAGTAATTACACTAAGCTCGAATTCTTGAACCTTGAACCGGAATTCTGGGTTCGTTTCCTCAGCAGAGTCGCCAGAGATGTCACACCTCCTTTTTACACATCTACCCCGAAGGATAATGTATAAGAGAGTTTTTCCATTTAAAATGATATTATTTGAAATGGGATTATTTATTCATTTAGAGTCGCCACTTGGGATAGGATTGGCTTTTGGTATCCCAAGTCACCGGTCTAATTTGAATCCCAAATCGAGAAAAATTTCGACTTCTCAATTAGAGTCTGCGAACCAGAAATTCTGAATAAGGAATTCTATTGACCCGGGGGAAGGTATTAGGCACCCCCGGATCCCGTGGTTCTAGCATGGTCGCTTAAATCATTATAAATTGCTAAAACCTGATTTTTTCATACATATCAACCTATGGTGTAACTTGACAATTATTTACCGCTTTTAGTTAAATTTTAAGAAAGTGAACGTCGTTTAAAAACGTATTTTTTGGATCACGTCACATGAAATGCACCCGGATCCTCGATACATTCTTATTCGACGTTTTGGGATTTGAATTTGGGTTGCATGAAATGCAAACCCGTATTTAGAAAAGTAAAATTATTAAATAGCACGCCTAAATCGACTAACGTGTTGTTTACTTTGCGGGCGGCCATGAATATTCGCTAAACGACACGTCCCAGTTTCTAAGGATTTTAAAATTAATTGTCTGGGGGACATGAGTTTTGGGTTTTCGTTCGGCATGGCACGCCTCAAATTATTTTGAAAGATTTTACCCAATTAAAGAAAAATACAGTGTTTATAAATTACATTCCGAAACTGCTTGGCTCGCAGATTTCATTTAGTGACTCTAACTTTGATATTCGAAGCAAAGTAATTTGTTTATTAAAAGATATCTAACAACAAAACAACAGCACCTACTGATAAACATATCACGAGTAATGGAACTATATAATAGTAAAAGTTTACTGCTATTGCTTTAATCTTTAGGGAAATTGTATTACCAAAACAAAAATGTCCAGTACCACTGACTTCAAAATAATGCTACACCAAAGACTGAATTTTGAGTCTTAAAATCACGCTAAGCTTTACAAACCTTAACTCGTTATCCACATAAACAACAGAAACAAAAAACAATCCTTTGTCGATTCAAGCAAGCAAACACCAGTCCTTCTCAATACGAACCAACAATAATACCTATGGAGCCAGCATAAAAAAACAGTCCTATTCAATCAACGAATCAGGAATATGATGGTTGTACAAAAAAAAAAATTAAAGAAAAATCTATTTTAATGAATACCCAATTAATGCACAATCACAAATTCCAGCTAGTCTATAAAAACCCCATGGGAAACTAAGATACTGGAGTTAAGATACTTTAATTTAAAGGAATATTATACCAATTCAATAAATATCATTTTTAGACTTCGATTGTGACTTCATCTTAAACAGAAGCTCAGATACAGAGGTGAGAAGAAACATACCTAATTTCTCTTGAATAAATTTGAAAAGGGAGAGAGCCAAGAACTAGAAACCGAACGCAGCTCGAAAAATCAAAATCCACAGCGCTCTGTTAGGAGAATTTTTCTTCAATATAGCAGTGAAACAAAATCAACAAATACACATTCCTCAATTCCAGAATCCTACGAGAATGAACAACATGACAGACAACGAAATTTTCAACCAGAACTCGAGACGGAGCAGCGAACAATAGGAAACAGTCAACAGCTATTTCAGCAACAATTTTCCTTTAATAGCTCGATCTAAACTCGCAAAATCCCATAGATTGCACAGAACATCGGCTAAGTGAAGCAATCTGTTAAATCTTCCAAATTCCGTTTTTTAAAAATCCTTTTCAACCAGATTTTTCTTTGTTCTTGTGACTTTTGATTTTTCAGATCTAGTTTCGGATCTCTTTGATTCAAAACAAAAATGGTTTTTACCTTTCTATGTGTGATGTGCATTTTTGTGATGAAGGAGAAGATGAGCAGGGCGCTCTTTTTTGTGTTGGGGGTGAAGGATCTTTTGGTGGGAAAATATTTTGGGGAAAGGTCTTTTGGGGGGAAAATATTTTTGGAAAAAAGTCTTTTCGGGGGAAATATTTTTTGGGGAAGGTGGAAAAGTCTTTGGGGGGAAATATTTCTGGGGGAAGGTCTCATGTGAGGGAAGATTCTTCCAATTCTTCTTTTTCATTTCCAATTTTTTTTTTATCTTTTTTTTTGTTAAAAAATCCTAGAATTAAAATTATACTAACTATAAAAATTATAAAAGTTACTTAATCCTAAATTAAAAGAGAAAAATCAATAAAAAGGAAAGGTGTAAGAATGGAGAATTTTTGTATGATTTTTAGTTTTTATAAAACAAGTAACTATCGATTAATTCTAAAAATATAAAAGTATGGCCTAAATGCCATGCGTGATATTTTGGTATTTTTCAATTAATAAAAATCTACAAATTTCCTAAAAATGGCAAATAAGCAAGAAAAATCTATTTTCTTGGGATTTTTATTGGACTATTTCATATACGGCAAAAATCACGTGCTTACAATGGTTGGTGAACGGGTATTACTCCGAGTGTCGCCTATTAAGGGCGTGATGAGATGGGGGAAGAAGGGTAAGCTTAGCCCTAGATTCATTGGTCCGTTTGAGATTCTTGATCGAGTGGGAGAGGTGGCTTATAGACTTGCATTGTCGCCTAGCTTATCAGTCGTGCATCCAGTTTTTCAGGTATTCGTGCTTCGGAGGTATCATGGCGATCCAGTCCACGTGTTGGATTTCAGAGCTGTCCAGTTGGACTAGGACGTATCTTATGAGGAGGAGCTGGTAGCTATTCTAGACCGGCAGGTTCGTCAGTTGACCTGTGAGTCCAAGTCCGATATGCGGAGTCGTTATCCTCATCTTTTCCCCGACTCAGGTACTTCTTTCTTTTGTCCGTTCGAGGACGAATGATTATTTTAGAGGTGGAGAATGTGCTTCCGAGGCCTTACTCTTTCATTGGTCCTTACTCTTTCTGTGCTTCTGAGGCCTTAAAAACCTCATTTTTAGCTGTCTCGATTTGCGTGCACAGTCTCGGCACATAGCCGAAAAACCTAAGTGTGAAATTCTATGAAAAATGCTTAAATTTTGACATTAAAATGAATAAGTTTGACCTTGATCAATATTTTAGGTAAACGGATACGGACCTGTGATTTGACGGCCTCGGAGGGTCCGTAGAAAAATATGGGACTCGGGCATATGCCTGAAATCGAATTCCGAGGTCCCAAGCCCGAGAAATGAATTTTTGAGTAAAATAGTTTTTCTGAAATTTTTAAAGAAAATTGAAACTAAAATTGATCAGAACGTGTTGGTATCGGGACCGTATTTTGGTTCCGGCGCCCGGTACAGGTCTTATATGTGATTTATGATATTTTTGTGAAGTTTGGTTGAAATCGGACGTCGTTTGACGTGTTTCAGACTACAAGTTCTAAATTTGAAAGTTTATGAAGTTTGAAGAAAAACTATTGATTTTGAGCTTTGATTCATAGTTTTTGATGTTATTTTGGCAATTTTATCGCATGGTTAAGTTCGTAGGATGTTGTTGAGTTAGTGTATTTGTTTGGTTTGGAGCTCCGTGGGCTCGGAAGTGTTTCAGAGGTGTTTTTGAGTGATTCTGGACATAGGAAAAGTTGCAGAAAATGGGTTTCAGCTGTTGCAGACAATTCCTTCTTCGCGTTCGCGATGCCTCATCCGCGTTCGCAATGCCTTGAGTTGGTCCTTCATCGCGTTCGCATTACCCCATTGCGAACACATAGGGTTATTTGACCCAGGGCGACTTGGCCAAATTTTCCTCTTCGCGTTCGCATACAGCCACTCGCGAACGTGTAGCCTTACAAATTCCTTCACCATGTTCGCGTGAGCTCGCACACCTTCGCATAGAACAAAAATTCGGAATCCCCAGCATTTACTCTTCGCATTCGAACCCCCTTAGATCGCGAACGCGATGGCCTTTCCAGAGATACCCTTCGTGAATGCAACCCTATTGTCGCGAATGCGAAGGGCAATTTTGCCTAGTTAAATTTTAACTTCAGAAACAGTAGCTACGAGAATTTTTCATTGGAAACTCAAACCCCTTCTTCTCCAAAGCTTCTAGGCGACTTTTAGAGCATTTCATCACCAAAGCTTCTTGGGTAAGTATAGTTTAACCTGTCTTCTTCATTTTTCATCATCGTTTATTGAAATCCTAAGCTTAAATCATGCAATTTAGGGTAGAAATTGGGGGAAATGGGTAGAGTTAGGGTTTTCTATATTTTCTTGATTTAGACCTTATTTTGGGGTCGAATTTGAAAATAAATTATATATTCGGGCTTGTGGGTGAACGGGGGATTGTTTTTGGTCCGAACCTCGTGTTTTGACCAAGCGGGCCCGGGGGCAATTTTGGAATTTTGTGAAGAAAGCTTGGAAATCTATATTTAGGCATTGGGTTTGATTTGTTTAGCCTATATTGATATTATGAAGTCCTTATGTATAAATTTGATTAGGTTGGAGCTGAATTCGAAAGGAAAAGAGGTTGTTGTAGATTGATTTGGCCGTAGAAGTTGAGGTGAGTGTTTGGTTTAACCCTAGCTTGAAGGATTAGGAGTCGAGTCATAATTGCTATTTGTTTTGTGTTGGGTACGACGTATGGGAATGGTGACGAGCATCTATGCATCCGTGTCGAGCATGACCGTGAGTCATAATTTTGCTAATTGTGTACTCTTGTTTGATGCTATGAAAGTTCCGACTCAACATTGATATTAGTTGTGCCAAGAAGAAGTTGAATATGATTGGTTATAGCTAACTCTCTCTTGTCGGGACGTTTGACTTGTTCTGATTGTTCCCTTGTCGGGATTGTATTGTGTACTATGTTGAAAGTATTGGGAGTGGGTAGTATGCCTATCACATGATATATTGAAATGGGAGCGAGTGGTGCACCTACTACATGATATATTGAAATGAGAGCGAGTGGTACGCCTACCACATGATATATTGAAATGGGAGCGAGTGGTACTCCTACCACACATGATATATTGAAATGGGAGCGATTGGTACGCGTACCACACATGATATATTGGAATGGGAGCAGATGGTACCCCTACCACGAGATATTGAGAAATGGGATCGGGTTGCATGCCTGCAACGAGATGAGTTGAATATGAAAGTTGCCTTGTCTGTTTATTATTGCAAGAAATTAAGCTGTAAATGTACGTACCATTATTCCTCATATTTTGTTTCTATCTGTTACCCGTAAAGCGTGCTCCCCTCCCCAGCATAAATTTTTACGCTCTTGTTGCTTTTCCATTGTAGTTGTATATATATCTGTACAGGATTGTTTGTAGTCTGGTCCTAGCCTTGTCACTACCTCGCCAGGGTTAGGTCAGACACTTACCAGCACATGGGGTCGTTTGCGCTGATGCTACACTCTGTGCTATTGGCATAGGTCCAGGTTTTAAGCAGCAGCAACAACATTAGTACGGGAGCAGGCCTTCATTCTGGCAAGATCCGAGGTAGCCTTGCAGGCGGCCGCAGGCTCGGCGTCTCCCTTATTAACTCTTTTAGTCTATTCCTCCTTGTACTAGAGACAAACAGCTTATGTGTTCTTTTAGACATTTGTATTTAGTATTTCTTAGTAGTTCGTGAGTATTGTGACACCAGTCTTGGGTAGAGACTTATATTGACTATTCCGCGTTTTGATTCAGTTGCTATAATTAAGATTTCCGCTACTATTTAATTTTATTATTTTTATATTGTTGCTATAAATTGTTAAAAAGGGGGTTATGTTGTAAACGAAAAATAATTAAATGTGGCTTGCCTAGCTTCTACGAGTAGGCGTCATCTCGACTCTCGAGGGTGGAAAATTCGGGTCGTGACAAGTTGGTATTAGAGCACTAGGTTACATAGGTATCACAGCTCACGGACAAACTTAGTAGAGTCTAAGGGATCGGTACGGAGACGTCTGTATTTATCCCCAGAGGCTACAGAGTTAGGAAAAGTTTCACATTTGTTCTTTCTTGTCGTGTTATTTGGTTTCTCAATGCTAATTGAATTTCTACTATATTCTCTCGCAGATAGCGAGAACACATGCTTCCTCATCTACTGATCAGCAGTCCGAGCCCCAGGCAACTCCCACCAGGGGCAGAGGACGAGGTCGTGTTAGGGGTCGAGGTAGAGGCAGAGCTAAGCCCCGAGCAGCAGCACCAGTGGCGGAGCCTCAGGTTGACTTTGATGTGGAGGTTCCGGTCCTAGCCGCAGCAGTTTTGGTAGGCCCAGCTTAGGTCCCAGAGGGGTTTATTGCTACCCTAGTTTTTCAGGACGCTCTAGTCCGATTGGTAGGCCTTATGGAGAGTGTCACACGAGCAGGATTTCTTCCTGTAGCACCAGCCACTTCTTAGGCTGGAGGAGGAGCCCAAACTCCTATTGCACGTACCCTGGAGTAGGTAGCTCCCCAAGGTCAGGTTCCAGTGGTTTAGCTAGCTATGGCACTTCAGCCGGGGGTATTTGCTCAGACCGGCGATGGCGCGGCCATGTCCGCAGATGCTTTGTGGAGGCTGGAAAGGTTCACTAAGCTCTTCACTACTACATTCAGATGTGCTTCTTCTAAGGACCCCCATGATTTCTTATATAGCTGCCACGAGGTTCTTCAGAACATGGTCATTGTTGAGTCCAATGGAGTTGATTTTGCTGCATTTTGCCTATCTGGATCAGACAAGACTTGGTAGAGGGATTTGTGTTTAGCTAGACCAGTAGGGTCACCGTCTTTGATTTGGGATCAGTTTTCAGAGTTGTTGCTGGAGATGTTTCTCCCCTTTACTCAGAGGTATGCTTATCGGAGGAAGTTTGAGCACCCCCAGCAAGGTTCTATGACGGTCACTCAGTATGAGACCAAGTTCATTGATCTATCTCGCTATGCTCTTGTCATACTTCCCACTAAGAGTGAGAGAGTGAGACGGTTTATTGATGGACTCATCCAGCCTATTCGTCTCTAGATTGCTAGAGAGGCGGGGAGTGATATCACTTTTCAGAGGGCGGCCAATGTGGCCCGGAGGATCGAGATGGTATTGCCACAGCGGGGTGGTCATAAAGCAGACAAGAGGCCCCTTCATTCATGTCGATTCAGTGGTGCCTCATCTCGAGGTAGAGATTCGTATGATAGGGGTCAGCCTTCGAGGACTTTCTAGTGAGCTCTCGAGGTTTCTCAGGGTGCCCCAGGTGATCGTGGTTTTCGTGGGCAATATCCTGACCAGCAGTCTAACAGTGCACCATCAGCACCTATTAGTGCACCGCCGCTTCAGAGTTTCCAGGGCCGTCCATCGAGGGCTTGGTTCACTTGTGGCGACATGAGGCACATTGTTAGGTATTGCCCTCGAGCATCGAGCAGTTCTCAGCAGTAGGGTCCCCGTCCTATGATCTAGGCACCAGTTGTTCCACAGGCCGCCCAGCAAGTTAGAGGTAGGGGTAAAGGTACTAGAGGTGGAGGTAAAGGTCATAGAGGTGGAGCTCATACCGATAGGGGTAGAAGTCAGCTAGCAGCAGATCGACCTAGGGATACAGCTCGGGGTACTGGGGCCTAGCCCCGTTGTTATGCTCTCCAGGCTAGGCCTGAGGCTAAGGCTTCAGATGTAGTCATCACAGGTACGGTTCTGGTTTGTGATTGAGATGCTTCGGTACTATTTGATCCAGGGTCCATGTATTCATATGTTTCATCTTATTTCACACCATGCTTGGTCATTCCTAGTGATGCTTTGGGTATTCCTATATATATGTCTACACTGGTGGGTGACTTCATCGTGGTCGACCGAGTCCATCGTTCGTGTATTGTATTGATTGGGGGTCTTGAGACCCGTGTAGACTTGTTGCTCTTAATTATTGTTGACTTTGATATCATTTTAGGTATGGACTGGTTATCACCCTATCGTGCTATCTTGGACTGCCATGCCGAGACTGTGACCTTAGGTTGGCCGAACATGCCTCGTTTAGAGTGGAGAGGCACTCCAGATTATTCTACCCGCAGCGTCATTTCGTACCTGAAGGCTCGATGTATGGTCGAGAAGGGGTGTCTAGCCTATTTGGCCTATGTTCGTGATTCCAATGCTGAGGTTCCTCCTATAGATTCTGTGCCTATTGTTCGGGAGTTTCCAAATGTTTTCCCTTCAGACCTGCCGGGTATGCCACCCGACAGGGACATTGATTTTTGTATTGACTTGGCTCGGGGCACTCAGCCCATTTCTATCCCGCCATATCGTATGGCCTCGCCGTAGCTGTAGGAGTTAAAGGACCAGTTACAGGATTTGCTAGAGAAGGATTTCATTAGACCTAGTGTTTCACCTTGGGGCGTGCCAGTGTTATTTGTCAAGAAGAAGGAAGGATCGATGAGGATGTGCATAGATTACCGGCAATTGAACAAGGTAACAACTAAGAATAAGTATCCACTACCGAGGATTGATGATTTGTTCGACCAGCTTCAGGGTGCCAGTGTATTCTCCAACATTGACTTGCAATCTGGCTACTATCAGTTGAGGATTAGGGCATTCGATGTCCCTAAGATAGCTTTCCGCACTCGGTATGGGCATTATGAGTTCTTGGTCATGTCATTTGGGTTGACCAATGCCCCAGCGACATTTATGGATTTAATGAACCAAGTGTTTAGGCCATATTTTGACATGTTCGTTATACTCTTTATTGATGATATTTTGGTATACTCCCGTAGCCAGGAGGAGCACGAGCAAAATGTTAGAGTAGTTCTTGAGACGTTGAGGGATAGTCAGTTATATGCCAATTTCTCAAAGTGTGAGTTCTGGCTGAGTTCAGTAGCATTTCTGGGTCACATTGTATTAGTAGAGGGTATTCAGGTGCACCTGAAGAAGATTGAGGCGGTCAAGAACTATCCTAGACCAGCATCACTTACAGAGATTCGAAGTTTCTTGGGATTGGAAGGCTACTACCGTCGGTTTCTGAAAGGGTTTTCATCTATTGTAGCCCCGATGGCCAGGTTGACCCAGAAGGGCACCCGGTTCAGATGGTCGAACGAGTGTGAGGCGAGCTTTCAGAAGCTCAAGATAGCTTTGACTACGGCATCGGTGTTTGTTTTGCTCACATGATCTGGGCCTTATACTATCTGTTGTGATGCTTCCCGTATTGGGCTTGGTGCGGTGTTAATTCAGGGTGGCAAGGTTATTGCTTATGCTTCAAGACAGTTGAGATTCATGAGAAGAACTATCCAGTGCATGATTTAGAGTTGGCAGCTATTGTTCACACCTTGAAGATTTGGAAGCACTATTTGTATGGCATGGCATATGAGGTGTTCACTGACCACAAGAGTCTTCAGTACTTGTTCAAGCAAAAGGAGTTGAATTTGAGGTAGATGAGGTGGTTGGAGTTATTGAAGGATTATGATGTCTCCATTTTATATCATCCGGGCAAGGCCAATGTGGTGGCCGATGCTTTGAGTAGAAAGTCAGATAGTATGGGCAGTCTTGCTTATATTCCAGTCAGTCAGAGGCTGCTTGCTTTGGATGTTTAGGACTTAGCTAATGAGTTCATGAGACTGGATGTTTCGGAGCACAGTCGTGTGTTGGCTTGCACGGTTGCTTGTTCTTCATTATTGGAGCGTATTCGAGATTGGAAGTTTGATGACCCCTATTTATGTGTCCTCAGGGACACGATGCAGCGTGGATGTGCCCATCAGGTTATCTTAGATGCGGATGGAGTCTTGAGATTGCAGGGGCGAGTTTGCATGCCCAATGTGGATGGGCTTTGAGATTTCATTTTAGAGGAGCCCCATAGATCCCGGTACTCTATTCATCCAGGCACCGCCAAGATGAATCAGGAGCAGCAATATTGGTGGCGTAGGATGAAGAAGGATATTGTTGCATGCGTGGCTTGGTGTTTGAATTGTCAGCAGGTTAAGTACGAGCATTAGAGGCTTGGTGGTTTGTTTCAAAGGATTGATCTTCCTGAGTGGAAGTCGGAGTGGATCACTATAGACTTTGTTACCTGAATTTCGTTGACTGGGAAGAAGTTTGATGCAGTTTGGGACATTGTAGATAGGCTGACCAAGTTAGCGCATTTCATTCCTGTGGCTCTCTCCAATTCATCCGAGATATTAGCTAAGATTTATATCTGGGAGATTGTTCGCCTTCATGGTGTGCCTGCATCTATAATTTTAGATCGGGGTATGCAGTTTAACTCATGCTTCTGGAGAGCAGTTCAGCGAGAGTTGGGCACACAGATTGAGTTGAGCATATCATTTCATCCCCAGACGGACGGTCAGTGAGCGAACTATTTAGATTTTGGAGGATATGGTTCGAGCTTGTGTTATTGACTTTGGAGGTTCGTGGGATCAGTTATTGTCGTTAGGGGAGTTTTCCTACAACAACAGCTACCAGTCGAGCAAACAGACGCCTCCTTAGGAAACTTTATATGGTAGGCAGTGTCGGTCTCCAGTTAGGTGGTTTAAGTCGGGAGAGGCTCGGTTGATAGGTACGAATTTGATTTAGGAGGCCTTGGACAAGGTGAAGATCATTCAGGATTGGCTTCGTTTGGCTCACTCTATGTAAAAGAGCTATGCAGATTGTAAGATTCGAGATGTAGCTTTCATAATTAGTGAGTGGGTATTGCTCCAAGTGTCGCCTATGAAGAGTGTGGTGAGATTTGGGAAGAAGGGCAAGCTTAGCCCTAGATTTATTGGTCCGTTTGAGATTCTCGATCGAGTGGGAGAGGTGGCTTATAGACTTGCTTTGCCGCCTATCTTATCAGCCGTGCATCTAGTTTTTCATGTATCCATGCTTCGAACGTATCCCGGTGATCCAGCCAACGTATTGGATTTCAGCACTGACTAGCTAGACCAGTACTTGTCTTATGAGGAGGAGCTGGTAGCTATCATAGACCGGCAGGTTCGTCAGTTGAGATCCAAGAGTTTTCCTTCTGTTCATATTTAGTGGAGAGGTCAGCCCCCTAAGGCATCGACCTGGGAGTCCGAGTTTGATATGCAGAGTCTTTATCCTCATCTATTCCCCGACTCAGGTACTTCTTTCCTTTGTCCGTTCGAGGACGAACGGTTGTTTTAGAGGTGGAGAATGTGACAACCCAAAGGGTTATCACTTGTTTCCTTACTCTTTCTGTGCTTCAGAAGCCTTAAAAACCTTATTTTAGCCACCTCGATTTGCGTGCGCAGTACGGGCACGTCCTGTGTGAAATTCTGTGAAAAATGCTAAAAATTTGACATTAAAATGAATAAGTTTGACCTTGGTCAATATTTTGGGTAAATGGACCCCGTCCCATGATTTGATGGTCCCGAAGGGTCCATAGGAAAATATGGGACTCGGTCATATGCTCGGATTGAATTCTGAGGTCCCAAGCCCAAGAAATGAATTTCTGAATAAAATTATTTTTTTTAAATATTTAAAGAAAATTGAAATGGAAATTGATTAGAACGTGTTGGTATCAGGTCCGTATTTTGGTTCCGGCACCCGGTATAGGTCTTATATGTGATTTAAGATATTTCTGTGAAGTTTGGTTGAAATCAGACGGCGTTTGACGTTAGTCGGACTACAAGTTCTAAATTTGAAAGTTTATGAAGTTTGAAGAAAAACTATTGATTTTGAGGTTTGGTTCATTGTTTTTGATGTTATTTCTGCGATTTGATCGTAGGGTTAAGTTTGTAGGATGTTGTTGAGTTAGTGTATGTGTTTGATTAGGATCCCAAGGGCTCGATAGTGTTTCGGAGGTGTTTTGGAGTGATTCCGGACTTAAGAAAAGTTGCAGAAAATGGGTTTCAGCTGTTGCAGACAATTCCTTCTTCGCGTTCGCGATTCCTCGACCTCTTTCGCGATGCCTTGAGTTGGTCGTTCATTGCGTTCGCATTACCCCATCGCGAATGCATAGGGTTATTTGACCCAGGTGGACTTGGCCAAATTTTCCTCTTCGTGTTCGCATAAAGCCACTAGCGAACGCGTATCCTTACAAATTCCGCCATCGCGTTCGCATAAGCTCCCACGTGTTCGTATAGAACAAAAATTCGAAATCCCCAGCCTTTACTCATCGCGTTCACACCCCCTTAGCTCGCGAATGCGACCCTCTTGTCGCGAACGCGAAGGGTAATTTTGCCCAATTAAATTTTAATTTAAGAAACAGTAGCTACGGGAATTTTTCATTAAAAACTCGAACCCCTTCTTCTCCAAAGCTTCTAGGCGACTTTTAGAGCATTTCTTCACCAAAGCTTCTTGGGTAAGTATTGTTTAACCCGTCTTCTTCATTTTCCATCATCGTTTATTGAAATCCTAAGCTTAAATCATGCAATTTAGTGTAGAAATTGGGGAAAATGGGTAGAGTTATGGTTTCCTATATTTTCTTGATTTAGACCTCGTTTTGGCATCGAATTTGAAAACAAATTATATATTCGGGATCGTGGGTGAATGGGGGATTTGTTTTTGGTCCGAACCTCGTGTTTTGACCAAGCGAGCCCGGGGGCAATTTCAGAATTTTTGGAATAAATCTTGGAAATCTATATTTAGGCATTGGGTTTGATTTGTTTAGCCTATATTGATATTATGAAGTCCTTATTGTATAGATTTGATTGAGTTGAAGCCGAATTCAAAAGGAAAAGCGATTGTTGTGGATTGATTTGGCCGTGGAAGTTGAAGTAAGTGTTTGGTTTAAACCTAGCTTGAGGGATTAGGAGTTGAGTCATAATTGCTATTTGTTTTGTGTTGGGTACAACATATGGTCATGGTGATGAGTATCCATATGTCGGTGTCGAGCATGACCGTGAGTCTTAATTTTGCTAATTGTGTACTCTTGTTTGATCCAATGAAAGTTGTGACTGAATATTGATATTAGTTATGCCAAGAAGAAGTTAAATAGGATTTGTGATAGCTGACTCTCCCTTGTGGGACATTTGACTTGTTGTGATTGTTCCCTTGCCGGGATTTTATTCTGTACTGTGTTGAAAGTATTGGGAGCGGGTGGTACGCCGACCACATGATATATTGAAATGGGAGCGAGTGGTACGCCTACCACATAAAATATTGAAATGGGAGTGAGTGGTATGCCTACCACATGGTATATTGATACGGGAGTGAGTGGTACACCTACCACACATGATATATTGAAATGGGAGCGAGTGGTACACCGACCATACATGATATATTGAAATGGAGCGAGTGGTATGCCTACCACATATGATACATTGGAATGGGAGCGGGTGGTACGCCTACCACGAGATATTGAGGAATGGGATCGGGTTGCACGCCTGCAACGAGATGATTTGAATATGAAAGTTGCCTTGTCTGTTTATTATTGCTAGAAGTTAAACTGTAGATGTACGTACCATTATTCCTGATATTTTGTTTCTATTTTTTACCCCTGAAGCATGCTCCCCTCCCCAACATATATTGTTACGTTCTTGCTACTTTTCCGTTGCACTTGTATATATATCTGCACATGATTGTTTAAAGTCTGGTCCTAGCCTCGTCACTACCTCGCCCGGGTTAGGTCAGACACTTACCAGCACATGGGGTCGGTTGTGCTGATGCTATACTCTGGGCTATTTGCATAGGTCCAGGTTTCAAGCAGAAGCAGCAACATTGGTACGATAGTTAGCCTTCAGTCTAGCGAGATCCGATGTAGCCTTGCAGGCGTCCGCGGGCCCGGCATCTCCCTTATTCTCTCTTTTAGTCTGTCGCCTCCTTGTATTCGAGACAAACAACTTATGTGTTCTTTCAGATATTTGTATTTAGTATTTCTTAGTAGTTCGTGATTATTGTGACACCAGTCTTGGATAGAGATTATATTGACTATTCCGCATTTTGATTCAGTTGCTATAATTATGACTTCCGCTACTATTTTATTTCGTTATTTTTATATTGTTGCTATACGTTGTTGAAAAGGGGGTTATGTTGTAAATGAAAAGTAATTAAATGTGGCTTGACTAGTTTCTACGAGTAGGCACCATCACGACTCCCGAGGGTAGGAAATCTCTGTCGTGACATCACGAAAATCAGAATGAATTTGAAAGAACAGTCTTAGTTGAAAGCTTTAAATTTGAAAGGTTTGACCAAGATTTGAATTTATTGTATACGATCTCGAAAATTGGAATTTTTATGTTTTGGTTAGCTCCGTTAGGTGATTTGGGACTTAGGATCATGATCAGAATGCTTTTTGTAAGTCCGTGGAAGGGTTTGGCTTTGAATTGGTAAAATTGAGATTTCGGCGTTTTCCGATTGATAGGTGAGATTTTGGTATGGGGGTCCGAATGGAATTCCAACAATTGTTGTAGCTTCGTTATATCATTTGGGATGTGTGTACAAAATTTTAGGTCATTTGGACGAGGTTTGATAGACATTTTGATCGAATTCGGATTTCAAAAGTTTTGGAATTCTTAGGCTTGAGTCCGAGGGTGATTTGATGTTTTATTGTTTTTTTGAGCATTTCATAGGTTGGAAAAAGTTTGAATTATGTTATGGGGTGTGTTGGCATGTTTGGTCGGGGTCCCATGAGCCTCGGATATGTTTTGGAAGAGTTTTTGGAAGATTTTGGCATTTTGATTATAAGCATGTAATGATCCAAAGGTCATTTTTAGTTCTAGAGATCAAAATTTGATTTTGACTCTTCCAAAATTTTGATAATGAATTATAGGAGTGATCTGGAAAGTTTGGTCAAATTTCATCAAGTCGCGATTGGATTCTTGACGCGAATCATGAGTTAATTGTTTAACGAGCAAAATGGATATTGCACTGAGAAAACGAGCTTGGAATTGTGCTTCGATTGAAGGACTATGTTTGTATCATTATTTGTGACTCATAGGAACAAGAATCATCAAATTTCGAGTTCATATGGTCGAGTTAGAGCCTTTTTAGTGAAAATAAACATTGTTGGTGCAGCAGGATCTGGTGCGCACGTTTAGCTACCAGATTTGTCACTTTTAGTGACGGGAATGGGTCTTTTAGCGATCAGATTAGGTTTATTAAAGCTGTTGTGTTTTTTTGCCCATTTTGACCTTTTTTTAGTGAAATAACAGGGCTTTGGGCTATTTTTGAGCAAGAAATCATGGGAAATCTTGAGGTAAGCCACTTGTGATCATTTCTACTATATAATATTGAATTATCATCGAATAATCCAACTAGATTACATATTATTGAGGTGTAAATTGGGGATTTGGGAATTTGGACCTAGGGATTTGAAAATATGATTTGAAGATTTGGAAGCCGCATTGTTATCGAAATTTAGTAATTTTTGTATGGTTGGACTCTTGGTTGAATGGGTTGTCGGATTTTGTGAGTTTTGTCGAATTTCGAAGAGTAAGCCCAGGTGCCGGTTTGAGCAATTTCGGGATATTGATGTTAAATTAGATGTTTTCGAATGGGCTTCGATCCCTTAGCATATTTTTATGATTATGTACTGATTGTGGCTAGATTTGGAGCATCTGGAGGTCGATTCGTGCAGGCGAGGCATCGCGGGCTAGAGTTTGCACCAGATCAAGGTGAGTAATGAATGTAGATAATATCCTGAGGGTTTGAAACCCCGAATTGCACATTCTAGTGCTATATCGAGGTGAGACATGCGCTTGATGATTAGTGTGGGGTCGTTTGCTATTGGGGATTGTGACTTGATCTGTCCCGATTGATGCTTTTACCACGTATTTGATTGAAGCTTATTTGTTATTATCATAATTTGGACTGGTTGCCATATTTGGGCATTGTGGCAACTATTTGAACCCTCCGAGGATTTTTATCAATGTTTCCTCACTGTTTTGACTTACTACTTGAATTCAGTCATACCGTTTTCCACTATTTTACAACTCAGCCACTTCTATTCATTTTTAAAACTAAAATGATATATTAAATGATGTTCTGGGCTGAGAACTACTGTTTTACAAATGCCCGAAGGACTTATGTGATTTCTGGACTGAGTATGGCTGAGGGCCAGTTGTGAGGATACTATGGGATCGGGCTGCGCGTCGTAGCAATGCTATACTGATACTGATAAGAGGCCGAGGGCCTAGACTTGATGCCACGAGATGGCTTGATATTGCGCTTGGGCTGTAAGGGGCCCCTCTCGGAGTCTGCACACCCCCAGTGAGCGCAGTCAACGATAAACGGATCAGGCTGCATGCCGCAGTGGTACTGGTACTGTTCTATGTGATTACTTTATTTTATTTGTCTGCCATTATCTGTTGTCTGTGCTACTTCATGCAATATCTACCTGATTACCTGGCATTATCTGATGATTGAGTGTTGTACCCGAGGGGCAGATTTATGTGCTTATCTGTACTATTTGTTTACATTCATTTGCATGACCACTGAAAAAGTCATTTTCAAAAGAGGTTTAAACTGAGCCAAGATGTTTATCTAAAGATTTCACAACTTCACTGATTTTCTCAAAAGGGTTTTGCACTGCTATATACAGCATGATGATTTGTTATACGTGATTTATTACTGCTCAATTATTATATACCTTTATTACTTACTGAGTTGGAGTACTCACTATAATCCCTGCACCTCGTGTGCAGATGTAGGTATTTATTCACCCAGTAGCGGGTTTTGGCTGATCAGAGACAAAGTTATAGGACTTAACGAGGTGACTGCCAGTGTTCGCAATATCATTTTTCTCTCTTTTGTTCATTATTTTGTCTTTGTATATTTTAGGCCTTGTAGTTGGATTTACACTCTAATAGATGCTCGTGACTTGTGACACCCTGATTAGGGCTGTGTTGGGTCGTATTTCCGCTAATTAATATCATGAAATCATATTTAAACTGCTTATGAATTGTCTAACTACTTAAAATAGGTGTTCTGAAATGGTCTGGCTGGCCTTGTCTTCACGAGAGGCGCCATCACGATCGGAGCGGGGTTACATAGGTCTCACGAGTCATGAGCATGTTTAGTAGATTCTCACGGATCGATACAGAGACATCTGTATTTATCCTCGAGAGGCTACAGAACCTTTAGGAAAACTTCACATTCTTGAATTCTTATCGTGCGCCCTTGATTCATCTTGTAAAGAAACTTTTGAAATTCCTTCCACGCATTCGTATGCGCACATGAGCGCTCATTATAAAATGTGCCTTGATGGCTTGTGATTCCCCGATCGAGGGGTGAGATGTAATCTCTGTGTGTTTATGTTGGGCTAGTCTGGAGGACTTGAGGCAGGATCTTTACCTATGGCTGTAGCACCGAGGTGCTGATTGTGTGAACAAGTATTTTTGAACTTATATGTTTGGTACTGTCCCTGTTAGTGGGAGTGATGGTTGGGTAACTATGTGATGAGTATATTAGTGCTGCGAGATGTAGCGTTATGACTTGGAAGTGACGAGGAATGTCTGCCGGATAATAGATGAACCATTAAGTGTTTGATTTCCATTTTAATTGGAGGTATAGCCCTGAGTTATGGGCGTGTGAAGGATCTTTTCATGTTTTCCGGTTGTGGGTGAAATAAATTTCGTGCTGCGATATGAGTTTAGACTCAGGAAGACTAAGTGGTTGTGCAATGTGTGTGATGATGGAAGGTATATAGAAATGTTATATTGAGGCAAAGCAGATAGGTTATCTCCTGCTGAGTGTTCTGAAGTGGTGTGATCATTATATGTATGTTAAAAGATCCCATGTGTATTTGAAGGGTGCGTGTTGAAATTTGAAATTTCGGGTCGCTTAAGAGAGTGGGCTTAATTATTACGGGGATAAATGATAGATTTATAGTACTGGATGATTTGTGTTTTCACAAGCTTACAAATGATTTGAGTTTATTCTCACTATGGTATTGTGGCACTAATAGAGTAAAAATGTTATGAGTTATTGAGTGTATCAGTATCTATGGCTTTGAGCCAAGTGGGGGAGTCTGCTGTGAGCAGTTGATTGCACGTTCAGGTGTTATGTTGGTTCAATTTGGGGCGTGCAAGTGAATTAGATAAGGCTAGATTAAAGGAAAAGTTTGACAAAGGTTATATTATGCTTCATAGGGTATGAAAATCACGGAATGTCTAGAGTGTTGTTGGTAAAAAATGCTCGGCGCATAGAGCAGGAAGTTGCTTGGTTTTATTAGGACGAGGATTTCATTTTGCTGTATCAGAGTGCCAATGAGGCACATGTGGTTGTGTTCATTAGGTCAAGTAAATTGCAGTTTGAATAAGAGTGGATGACTTGCGAGGATGGCTCCAATATGTTCAAGATTCTACAGGGAACAATCGGGTATTTAAAAGTTGCCTGTGTGGTTAGAAATCGTGTTTTCATTGGAAGAGGTTTATAATTGTGGTATTTCTATATTAATTATGGGACTCTATGTATCTGTATCAAGGAGGTAAAGGTAACAGATTTAGATTCACAGGAAGTTCTCCGGAGTAAAGTATTTTGGAGTATGGTGTTTCTGGGAATATGTGAGAAAGTATTCAGTGGCTTATGGGTTCTTACAGGTATTTTGCAGCAATGCTCTTGGGTTTTGATGGCTTGCTTAGCTTGGTCTAGTTAGAAGGATTCAGTCCTGGCAGTTTAATTTATGCAAATGGAATTGGGAGAGTTCTTGTTGATTTCTACCGTGGTTGGAGAGGTGCATCTTCTACGAACATGAGAGGCATGGGATGTGTAATGATATTCTTCTAGATGGGATCAATGGAAGTTCTTAACTAGTTGAGTGCGTAGATATATATGGCTTGGAAGAGAGATAAAAGTTTTAATGTTATCCTTTGATGGTATGGTATATGCGGTATGTTGTGGAGGATCGAGAATGGCGTGCTAGTTTACAGTTCAATTCTGAAAGGAAGTTCATAAAACTCTTCGGCAACGGGTAACATCAGCTAATCAAGGAAATGGTACTGATCATTGGAAATGATTTGACGAGAGTATATGCCTCAGAACAAGGGTAATGTGATTGAACTGATGATACTATGCTAGTATTATAGCATTTTCTTGTTGGATCGACTGATGGTATTCAGGTTTCTTGGTGGCACAAGGAAATTTTAGAGTATCGATCATGGAATAATTATGTATTTGAGGTGTGGTATGTATTCGGGCGGCAAAATTTTGGATTAGGTATGGTGACTTGTGTGCTATATGGAGTTAGAGAGCGGAGGTTCTCATACTCAGGCTATGTTGTGGTTGTAGATCGTGTGCATCGACACTGTTTAGTGACTATCGGAGTTTGAAGACTCTACCGGACCTTTTGTTGCTTGGGACATTAGATATTGGATGCGATATTGGGTTTAGATTAGTTGTTTTGTGTTGTGTTATTCCAGACTATTTCGATAAGGCGGAGCTATTGGCTATGCCAGAAAATGCCACGAGTCGAGTGGCGAGGTGCGTCGGAGTATATCCTGGTAGAGTGGTCTTATGTTTTGAAGCCCCAACAGACGGTTGGGAAGGATTGTCTTTCCTACTTGGGCTCTTCTAATGAGTGTCAGTGCTGAGGCTCATTATATTGATTTAGTTCCGGTGTTGAGAGACTTTTCAGATGTGTTTCTTGTGGCTAGGCATGTCATCGGGCGAGGTTGTGGATTTCAGTATTGATTTGGTGTCGGGCACCGTATCGTATGGCTCTGGTAGGAGTTATAGTAGTCGAAGGAGCAACATCAGGCTTCCTTCGCAATGAGTACGTTGGCCGGCCAATGTGGATGTGTGTTCTAGCTTGAGTCGGCCTGGTTGGCCTCGAATTGTATTGTTGAGGGATAGGTTGATTCGATCGTTATTGAGATTTTTAATGATCTGGGGAGCTCTATGAGTTGCTTTTCTGTGTTGCGAGACGTTATGATTTGTTGGTTAGAGGCACATGTGGTGCGGTTCTATTGGGGATTCATAGTGGAAGTCGAGCGGGAAGAGTAATTGGGTGTTACTTGGTGAATGGAGTATCGGTTAGGACCTATCGGGTTGCGTGGTATATTTTATTTGTCTCACTATAGGTAAGATGATGTGCTTTGGTTCTAGAAGTAAAATGGTGCATGGTTTTCACTTTCGAGCATAGCGACTTGATATGTTTCAGGTGGGGCAGTGTTTGGATAGGATCGTGCATTGCAGCGAAGCTATGTGGAGATATGATCTTTTGGGATAGATTCGGGTGTTCTATTCTATGATGTGAGACGGATTCTCTGCCTTGTGTTGCGGTGGTATAAGCTTGAGGTATAGCTCTTTCAATTGAGTCATTTTCATGAGTTCAGTATGTTCGGACTGTTGCTTATTTGTTCGCGTAGTTATGCAAGTTGTGGCTTAGGCCCATATTAATGTGTCATGTCACAAGGGTAGTGTGTTTGGTCAGAAGAGATCGTTGGGATCATTAATGAATACAAACGGATTCGATTTCAGCATGTTTGATGGGTAAATATCAAGGTTCGGTTCAAATTTGCTATGGTAATTGACAAAGGAGAAATGACCTCATGAATGGTTGATCTGAGAAATGGTTATGGTTTATTGCATGTTTCATTTATCATTGGCAGTATATGAAAGTGTTGGAATGAGACTTTAGCTAATAGAGGTTTTTCTATCGGTATTTGGTTGTTGTGGGCAGCTTATGTGAATGGAAGTAATCGCTGCATATATTTGAGTTATGTGGTATATCATGTTATTGCACCTAAGGTTGCAGGAATAGGCTATTACAGTTGTTTCGGGACTATTCAGAGTATAGGGGTGAGGTTTTGATCGTAATAATGGTTTCAGAAGTGAAAGTGTGGTTCTATGGTCTATGGACTAGGATGGATTGTGAAATTTTAGCTATGTTGTGTTATCGGACCTATGTGAGATAGGGTGACGTGGGATCACCCCCGGGTATATGCATGGTAACACTACAACATAATGCATCTGCTACGAATTGACACGACCCAAACCCCGGTCGTGATGGCGCCCAACACCTTGTCAGGCAAGCCCGACCATTGAACATTTCCATTCCAATTATTAAACTTAAAAATACCAACTAAGCATAAACTCTCGTTTTGTTAAAATAAAATAGTGCAAAAACCATAGTAACAGTAACAGCAGCCCAATAGATCTGGCGTCGCAAGTTTGAGCCTCTAGATACAACTGATTAATATCCTACACAAAGGAAAACTAGATGCGGAAGTAAAGGAAAGGATAAAAGGAGAAAATCGGGTCCTGCGATAGCCGGTAGCTACCTCGATGACTCCGGTACTGAACTGGACAGCAACAGATAAGCTCAGCTAAGACTCCAGGATCCCTATATCTGCACACAAGGTGCAGGGAGTAAAGTGAGTACTCCAACTCATTGAGTAATAAAAATGAATAATAACTGAAAGTATAAAAATCCCAAAAGGGCACAGGTAATGCTATCTCAAGCAGTAATCCAAATAAAACAGCAGGAATCCGTGGAAACATAGCAAGAAAATTCTCTTTGAAACTAACCAAATAAGCAAGAATACACAAGTATGGTCAGCCATTGTTACTTGACCGGTCAGCCATTGTTGCCTGACTAAAGCGTGTTTCAGTGTTATTGTTACCACTAGTAAGTCATTGTTACCTGACTGGTCAGTCATTGTTACCTGACCGAAACACGTATGACAGTGTCATTGTTACTACTGTCCATTTCAAAGGGAACCCCGTGCTCACAGTGGGTGTGCAGACTCCGGGGGGCTCCTACAGCCCAAGCACAATATCTGGGTCAGTCATTGTTATCTGACCAATTTATATCACACAGTGCCACTGTTACCATTATTCCAAGTATATATTACAGTGTCATTTTTACCACTGTTTCAAGTATAACATACAGTGTCATTGTTACCACTGTTTCTAGTCACTTTATAATCAATCCAGAAAATAATATAGTAAGCCCATTGGGCATTTACAAAATAAAAGTTTCCAGCCCGAAATACATTTAAAAATGTCATTTAAGTTTTCAACGCTTAGAATTATGACTGAGTTTGCAAAACAGCATTTAAAACCTTGGACTGAACTTAAATGGTATGCAATATCATGCTATGTAGCAATATTAATCCTCGAAGGATTTTACAAGTCGGCAAAAGGCCCCAAACATGGCAATCAGGCCAAATTATGATGATAACAAATAATTTCATTCAAATACGCAGTAAAATCAACAACCGGGATGGACCAAGTCACAATCCCAAATGGTGCTCTACCCCACGCTCATATCCGGCGTGCAAGTCACCTCAATACAGCACTATGATGTGCAAATCCGGGGTTTAAGACCCTCAGGATATCATTCACAAGTATTACTCACCTCTAGCCAGCCGATAATCTATCTCGCCAAGCCTTTCCCTCTCGAATCATCCTCCTCGCGCGTCGAATCTAGTCAAAACTACAACGAATACATCACAACAGGCTAATGGAACATAACCTAATTGAAAGAACTCGAAAAACACTCAAAAACACGAAGTTGGCAAAACCCGAGCCCCGGGCCCACTTCTCAAAAAATTACGAAATTTATATTTTCGGAATCCTCGTCTCGCCACGATTTCGTACATATAAAATTTATCAAAATCGGAGTTCAAATGCCCCTTCAAATTCCAATTTTTCATTCCCAAACGCCAAGCCCTAACTTCTTCAATTTTTACCCAATTTTCAGAGAATTAATGGATGATTCTTCAATTAAATGATGTATCTAGGTCACGAGACTTTCCTCCAATTACTTCCCGTCAAAATCCCCTTCAATATCTATCAACAAGCTCTCAAGGTGGTGTAAAAATGGATGAAAATGGCTAACCCTCACGGATGATATGTTATTAAAAAGACAACTGATGCCCAGGCATTTCCTCTAAGCGAACGCGGTCAACCTTCCACGTTTGCATTGAATTAATTATGCTGACCAAAATTTGCCTTACGCGAACGCGGCACCCCACTCGTGATCGCGATGCACCGGGAGTTCCATCTATGCGAACGCGTCTGACCTCAGGCATTCGCGATTCACACTTCACCCCTTAAACGCAAACGCAAACCAGACCCTGCGAATGCGATGACCAATTCCAGGCCCCCTCCAAATTACTCTACGCATTCGCATCACACCTCACGCGAACGCACTGAAGGAA
>MU788077.1:93222-151528 GCA_026770625.1 Nicotiana glauca | reverse complement strand
AAAATCTCACCTATCAACCGGAATCTGCCAAAATTCAAACTTCGCCAATTCAAGCCTAATTCTACACCGGACCTCCAAATTCATTTCCGATCACTCTCCTAAGTCACAAATCATCCCCTGAAGCTAACCGAACCACCAAAACTCACATCCGAGCCCTCTAACTACATAGTCAACATCCGGTTGACTTTTCTACAACAAGCTTCCTTCTAAGAGGCTAAGTGCCTCATTTTCAGCTAAAACCATTCCAACTCTATCCGGTCAACTCAAAACTGATATTAAATCATGGAGGAACATAATATGGGGAAATGGGGCGGTAACTCATATCACGACTGGCCGGTTCATCACATCATCCACAACTAAAACAAACGCTCATCCTCGAGCGGGTCAAGAAATATGCCTGGAGTCTCAAATAGGTGGGGATATCTACTCCGCATCTTCTGCTCGGTCTCCCAAGTATCCTCCTCCACGGGCCGACCTCTCCAATGCACCTTCACTGAAGCAATATCCTTGGACCTCAACTTTCAAACCTGTCGACCCAGAATAGCTACCGACTTCACATCATATGACAAATCATCGCCCAACTGAACCGTGCTGAAGTCCAACACATGAGACGGGTCCCCTACATACTTCCGGAGCATAGATACATGGAATACCAGATGCACACTAGACAAGCTGGGTGGCAAGGCAAGCTTATATGCCACCTCTCCACTCCTCCTGAGTATCTCAAAAGGGCCAATGAACCTCAGACTCAGCTTTCCTTTCTTTCCAAACTGCATAACACCCTTCATGGGCGAAACCTTCAACAAGACCTTCTCGCCTACCATGTATGACACATCACGAACCTTTCGGTCCGCATAACTCTTATGGCGTGACTATGCTGTACGAAGCCTCTCCTGGATCAACTTCACCCTCTCTAAAGAATCCTGAACCATCTCAGTCCCCAACAATCTAGCCTCGTTAGGCTCGAACCATCCATTAGGAGATCTACACCGCCTACCATACAACGCCTCATACGGGTCCATCTGAATACTCGACTGATAACTGTTGTTGTAGGTAAACTCTGCAAGTGGCAAAAACTCATCCCATGAACCTCCAAAATCAATAACACAGGCACGCAACATATCCTCCAAGATCTGAATATTACGCTCAGACTGCCCGTCCGTCTGATGATGGAATGCTGTGCTCAACTCTACCTACGTACCCAGCTCCTGCTGAAATGCCCTCCAGAACTGAGAAGTGAACTGAGTACTTCTGTCCGAGATGATAGACACTAGGACCCCATGTAACCTGACAATCCCTCGAATAAAGATCCCTGCCAACCGCTCCGATGAGTAAGTAGTATATACTGGAAGGAAGTGCACAGACTTGGTCAGCCGATCCACAATCACCCAAACTGAATCAAACTTCCTCGAAGTCCGAGTGAGTCCACTCACGAAATCCATAGTAATCCGCTCCCATTTCCACTAAGGAATGACCATACGCTGGAGAACACCGCCCGACCTCTGATGCTCATACTTGACCTGCTGAAAGTTGAGAAATCGAGCTACATAACTCACAATATCCTTCTTCATTCTCCTCCACCAGTAATGTTGTCTCAAGTCCTGATACATCTTCGCAACACCCGGATGAATGGAGTATCGCGAGCTGTGAGCCTCCTTTAGTATCAACTCTCGAAGTCCATCTACATTGGGCACGCAAATCCGGCCATGCATCCTCAACACACCATCACTATCAATAGTCACATCCCTGACATCATTGTACTGAACTATGTCCTTAAGGACAAGCAAATGTGGATCATCATACTGACGCTCTCTGATGCGATCATACAAGGACGACCGAGAAATAACACAAGCCAACACCCGACGCGGCTCTGAAATATCCAATCTCACCATCCGATTGTCCAACGCCTGAACCTCAACTGCGAAGGGCCTCTCCCCAATTGGAATATACGCCAAGCTGCCCATACTAACCGCCTTCCAGCTCAAAGCATCAGCCACTACATTGGCCTTCCCCGGATGATACAATATGGTAATGTCATAATCCTTAAGCAACTCAAGCCACCTCCGCTGTCTCAAATTAAGATCTTTCTATTTGAACAGATGCTGAAGGTTGTGATGATCGGTATACACCTCACATTAAACACCATACAAGTAGTGCCTCCAAATCTTCAGAGCATGGACTATAGCTGCTAACTCCAAATCGTGCACAGGGTAGTTCTTCCCGTGGGGCTTCAACTGACGAGAAGCATAAACAATAACTCTACCCTCCTGCATCAACACACGTCCGATGCCAACTCTCGAGGCATCACAATACACGTTGTAGGAACTTGAAGCCGATGGCAATATCAATATTAGAGCCGTGATTAAAGTTGTCTTGAGCTTCGGAAAGCACTCCTCACGCTCCTCGGACCACACAAATGGAGCACCCTTCTGAGTCAACTTGGTCAAGGGTGATGCAATAGAAGAAAATCCCTGAACAAACCGGCGATAATACCTGCCAACCCAAGGAAACTACGGATCTCAGTGGCTGAGGTCGGTCTGGGCCAACTCTGCACCGCCTCTATCTTCTTCAGATCAACCTGAATACCATCACTGGACATCACGTGTCCCAGAAAAGCCACAGACCCAAGCCAGAACTCACACTTGGAGAACTTTGCATAAAGCTTCTCCTCCTTCAATCTCTGCAATATTACTCTCAAATGCTGGGCATTCTCCTCCTGGCTATGCGAGTACACCAAGATGTCATCAATAAACACAATCACAACGGAATCCAGATACGGCCGGAACACGCTATTCATTAGATGCATGAACGCGGCTGGGGCATTAGTCAGCCCAAAAGACATAACTAGAAACTCATAATGCCCATATCTCGTCCTGAAAGCTATCTTCATAATATCAGAATCCCTAATCTTCAGCTGGTGATAGCCTGATCGAAGATCAATCTTCGACAATACCCTCGCTCCTTGGAGATGATCAAACAAGTCATCAATACGGGGTAATGGATACTTATTCTTCACTGTCACCTTGTTCAACTGCCTATAGTCAATACACATTCCCATTGTGCCATCTCTCTTCTTTACAAATAAGACCGGTGCACCCCACGGTGACACACTAGGATGAATAAACCCCTTATCCAGGAGTTCCTAAAGCCTCTCCTTCAACTCATTCAACTCAGTAGTTCCATACGATAGGGAGGAATAGAGATAGGCTGAGTTCCCGACAGCAGATCAATACCGAAATCAATATCCCTATCCGGTGGCATGCCCGACAGGTCTGCTAGAAACACATCTGGAAAATCCCTCACAACGGGAACAGAATCAAGGCTAAGAGTCTCAGCTCCAACATCTCTCACAAATGCCAAATATGATAAACATCCCTTCCCAACCATTCGCTGGGCCTATAAGAAAGAGATTACCCTACTAGGTACATAATCAGTCATACCACGCCATTCGATCCTCGAAATACCTGGCATAGCCAATGTGACTGTCATGGTGTGACAGTCTAGAATAGCATGGCACGGAGATAGCCAATCCATGCCCAGAATAACATCGAAATCAACCATGGTCAATAGCAGTAAGAACTCGGGTCTCCAGACCCCCAATAGTAACAAGACAGGACCGATATACATGGTCCACAATGATAGTATCGCCCACCGGGGTAGATACATGCACAGGTAACGCAAGACACCCTCAGGTCGTACATAAATGACGAGCAAAGTATGAAGATACATAGGAATAAGTGGAACCAGGATCAAATATAACTGAGGCATCCCTGTGGCAGACTGAAATAATACCTGTGATAACAGCATCCGAAGCAACAATATCTGAACGACCCTGAAGAGCATAGAATCGAGCCTGACCACCACCCGATCGGCCTCCCCCTCTGGGGTGACCCCTAGCTTCCTGACCTTCACCCCTAGCTGGCGGGGCGGGTGCTGAAGAAGACGGACCAGAAGATGAGGGCTGACCCCTCTGCTAAGACTGACTGCTGCGGCACTGAGGACAATGCCTCCACATGTGCCCAACCTCCCCGCACTCATAACAACTCCCTGGTGGTGGGGAATGGGACTGAAGGGAACCCCGCGCATCAGAATGACTGGATGACGCACTCGATCTGGAGGAACCCTGAACAGACAGGGCATGAAACAAACTCTGCGCCGGAAGTGCACTAAGAGATGGCTGACTCTGCTGAGAGCCCTGATAACCCCGACCAGAAGATGACCCACGGTACTATGAGCGAGCTGGCTGTGGAGGCCTAAAAGAACGACCTTTGCTCTACTGAACCTGGACCCTAGATGGAGCAACACTGAAGCTACCTGATCCCCGAGGCCTCTTGGTCTTCATCTCCTCTTTCTCCTGACGGCTAGCCGTCTCAATGTCACGAGCAATATCCACTGTATCCTAAAAGGTATGGCTTAGGACCCTCTCTCGATACATCAAAATATGGATTCCAGAAAGATAGTGGAGAACTCCTACCATGACAATGGCGCTGCACCTGCCGGCCTACACCGCTCATATGCCTCCCACCATATAAAGGCTGCTCCCGAGAACTAAAAACTGGTAAATGATACCTCGTTCGACTCTAAGATCCCTGCTGTCCGAAGCATACGTCGACACCTGTCGAGAAAACCCTGGGCATCCTCGCCCGAAACACTGCTGAAAGTAGGAGGTGAGAGACTACTGAACCTCTCAAGACGACGCTGCTCATCGTCTGGCATAACTGGAACCAACATCCTGAACCGGTGCAACCGGCTGAACTGGGGCAACCTGCTGAGGTGGTGGCGCCTCTAGTGTCTGCAAACCCTGCACTACCTGCTCAGGAGTGCGAGCTACGGGGGTCTGATGACCACCCCCAGTTTGAGATGTAGCTGCGGCAGTAGTGGCCGAGACTGCCTGAGCCAGGCCAGTACAAACAGATTAAATCTGAGCTAGGGCCTCCTGAAGACCCGGAATCACAATAGGCTCAGCTGGTGCCTGAGCAGGTGATGTTGGAGACCCTACAGCTGGAGGCTGATCCTGAATGGGAGCATCCGGTGGGTCAACTGGCACTGCCCCTGCTGCTCTGCCTCGACCACGACCATTACCGCATCCACGGCCTCTAGTGGGTGGCATTGGTGGTCGTTCGCCACATTCGGTAGTACGTGTTCTCGCCATCTGCGAGAGAATAGAGTACAAAAGTTTAGTTCTCGGATCAATAAAGTCGCACGACAAGAATTTCAAGAACATGAAGTTTTTCCTAAAGGTTCTGCAGCCTCCCGAGGATAAGTATAGATGTCTCCGTACCGATCCGCTAGACTATACTAAACTGGCTCATGACTCGCAAGACCTGGTAACCTAGGCTCTGATACCAACTTGTCACGGTCCAAACCCCGGTCGTGATGGCACCCAACACCTTGTCAGGCAATCCCGACCATTGAATATTTCCATTCCAATTATTAAACATAAAAATACCAACTAAGCATAAACTCTCTGTTTACTAATAATAAAATAGTGCAGAAACCATAATAACAGTAAAAACAACCCAACAGATCTGGCGTCACAAGTTTGAGCCTCTAGATACAACTGATTATTATCCTATACAAAGGAAAACAAGATGTAGAAATAAAGGAAATGATAAAAAGAGAAAATTAGGACCTGCGGACGCCGGCAACTACCTCGATGACTCCGGTAATGAACTGGACAGCAACAGATAAGCTCAGCTAAAACTCTGACATCCCTGTATCTGCACACAAGGTGCAGGGAGTAAAGTGAGTACTCCAACTCAGTGAGTAATAAAAATGAATAACAACTGAAAGTATAAAAATTCCAAAAGGGCACGGGTAATGCTATCTCAAGCAGTAATCCAAATAAAACAGCAGGAATCTGTGGAAACATCGCAAGAAAATTCTCTTTGAAAATAACCAAATAAGCAAGAATACACAAGTATGGTCAGCCATTGTTACCTGACCAAAGCATGTTTCAGTGTCATTGTTACCACTAGTCAGTCATTGTTACCTGACTGGTCAGTCATTGTTACCTGACCGAAACACGTATGACAATGTCATTGTTACCGCTGTCCATTTCAAAGGGTACCCCGTGCTCACTGTGGGTGTGCAGACTCTGGAGGGGCTCCTACAGCCCAAGCACAATATCTTGGTCAGTCATTGTTACCTGACCAATTTATATCACACAGTGCCATTGTTATCACTGTTCCAAGTATATATTATAGTGTCATTGTTATCACTGTTTCAAGTATAACATACAGTATTATTGTTACCACTATTTCAAGTCACTTTATAATCAGTCCAGAAAATAATATAGTAAGCCCCTTGGGCATTTACAAAATAGAAGTTTCCAGCCGGAAATAGATTTAAAAATGTCATTTAAGTTTTCAACGCTTAGAATTATGACTGAGTTTGCAAAACAGCATTTAAACCTTGGAGTGAACTTAAATGGTATGCAATATCATGCTATGTAGCAATATCAATCTTCGAAGGATTTTACAAGTCAGCACAAGGCCCCAAACATGGCAATCGGCCCAAAGATGATAACAAATAATTTCAGTCAAATACGCCGTAAAATCAACAACCGGGACGGACCAAGTCACAATCCCAAATGGTGTTCTACCCCACGCTCATATCCGGCGTGCAAGTTACCTCAATACAGCACTATGATGTGCCAATTCGGGGTTTCAAATACTCAGGATATCATTCACAAGTATTACTCACCTCTAGCCGGCCGATAATCTAGCTCGCCAAGCCTTTCCCTCTCGAATCAACCTCCTCGCGCGTCGAATCTAGTCAAAACCACAACGAATGCATCACAACACGCTAATGGAACATAACCCAATTGAAAGAACTCGAAAAACACTAAAAAATACGAAGTTGGCAAAATCCGAGCACCGGGCCCACTTCTCGAAAAATTACGAAATTCACATTTTCGGAATCCTCGTCTCGCCATGAGTCCGTACATATAAAATTTATAAAAATAGAAGTTCAAATGCCCCTTCAAATTCCAATATTTCATTTCCAAAAGTCAAGCCCTAACTTCTTCAATTTTTACCCAATTTTCAGAGAATTAATGGATGATTCTTCAATTAAATGCTGTATCTAGGTCACGAGACTTACCTCCAATCACTTCCCGTCAAAATCCCCTTCAAGATCTATCAACAAGCTCTCAAGGTGTTGTAAAAATGGAGGAAAATGACTAACCCTCGCGGATGATATGTTATTAAAAAGACAACTGACGCCCAGGCATTTCCTCTATGCGAACGTGGTCAACCTTCCGCGTTCGCGTTGAATTAATTATGCTGACCAAAATTTGCCCAACGCGAATGCGCCACCCCACCCACAATCGCGATGCACCAGGAGTTCCATCAATGCAAACGCGTCTGACCCCACGCGTTCAGGATTCACACTTCACCCCTTAAACAGGAATGCGAGTCAGAACCTGCGAACGCGATGACCAATTCCAGGGCCCCTCCAAATTACTCTACGCGTTCGAATCACACCTCACGCGAACGCACTGAAGGAAATTTTTCTGCAACACATAACTGAAAATCTGCTATATTCCAATTTAAAAATTAGACCTTTTGATCACCCGAAATCACCCCGAGGCCCTCGGGACCTCAACCAAAAATACCAACCTATCCCAAAATATCATACGAACTTGTTTCAATCATCAAAACACGTCCAACAACCCAAAAATCATCCATTCGCTACGGATTCAAGCCTAGATTTTCTTTAAACTTCCGAAACTCACATTCGATCAAAAACCCGACCAAACGACGTCCGAATGACCTGAAAATTTGCAGACATATCCAAAATCGCCTAACGAAGCTACTGCAACTCTTGAAATTCCATTCCGGCCCTCGGAACAAAATCTCACCTATCAACTAGAATCTGCCAAAATTTAAACTTCGCCAATTCAAGCTTAATTCTACACCGGACCTCAAAATTCAATTCCGATCGCTCTCCTAAGTCAAAAATCATCCCCCAAAGCTAACCGAACTAATGGAACTCACATCCGAGTCCTCTAACTACATAGTCAACATCCGTTTGACTTTTCCACAACAAGCTTCCTTCTAAGAGGCTAAGTGCCTCATTTTTAGCTAAAACTAATCAAATTCTATCCGGTCAACTCAAACACTGATATTAAGTCATGGAGGGACATAATATGGGGGAAACGGGATGGTAACTCACGTGACGACGGGCCGGGTCGTTACACAAATATAAATTTTCAGGCTATTACGTAATAATAGCCATAAAAATTAGAGTTTCGTGGCTATTCACAAATTGCTGAAATTTCTTAGCTACAAAAATTAAATTGGCAAAGCTAATACCTCATTTTTGCTATAATTAAATTTATGTCGTGGCAATAACTGCCTAAATAGCTACAAATTTATTGTTACACTAAAATTTAGTTGCTAATTATTAGTTTTTGCCACATGATTTAACTATTGTAGCAATAATTACTTTTAGCCACGACAAATTATTTTAAATAAAATATTGAACATCTTTAATTCAAGTTATAAAAATCATGGCAATAGTGGGGTCAATAGCTACGATGGAATATCATGGCAAAATAATATATCCACGAATTTATATAGCCGCAATAAGTATTGTAGCTAATTCTAATTTTTTGCTATGCATATGACATCACTGTAGCTATTGTAATATTTTAGCCACAATATATTTGTTTGCACATATTTTATAGCTAAAATAATAGTCTTGCTTCAATTTTAAAAACTCGTAGCAATTGTTGGGACATAATAGCTACATTTATTTGTCAGAGTAGCTACATGTATTACAGATTGCCTTGTTAGTCCCTTTATAAGGCAGAACATGAATTGAAAATTCATATTAAATTTCAGTTGTCCATGCCTGGATTTTTATTAAACAAAGAATCATAAAATTTAACATACTTTAATTGGGACAATAAGCAACAAAGCTCGGGCCATTAACGACATTGCCATGGGCAGATTAATAATCTACAACACAATAAAGTGAACATTTCATTACCACAATCAAAAGGAAAAACATTTTCTTTTTAGAAAGTAAGAGATTTCTCATGTGACTCCACATGAACCTTTATCATGGAGCAGAGGTTTTTGATAGAAAGCTATACAGTACTCTTGAAAACTAAAAAGTACAAATACAGAAGCAGTAAAATCAGCAAAAGTTTTGCTCCTATACTTGGACAGCCAAGAAAAGTTAAGCAAATCTATAAGTTTCAATGCGCAACTTATACATTTGCCAACCGATTACCTCTTGTCACTCCAACATTTTGAATTAATGAATGTATTAAAAAATACTTCACTTGCTTGAATTAGATCAAAGAGAAAACTCCACATAAAAACCTTCCCATTGAAACACCTCACCTAGCTAAAATCAGTACCATACCGCACGACTAAATGCTCAAGAATTGAAATTCTCAGCTAATCAAATAAGAAAAAGTATCAAACATTAATTGAGTGTAACCAAATATGCATCTAAAACTTCTAAATATTTATAGTAAAAAATCTTCATCATCAGTTTCAGGGTTTGATTCGATGTCTTCAATAATATCATCAGCTAAGGTAACATCAGTACTGATAACATCGATATCATTTCTTCTCCAATTGATAAAGTCTTCATCTTCCTCAAATGTACATGGGAAATCTTGACCATCTTGTTAAAAAGATTCTTCACTGAAAACACCACCCGTAAAATAAGTAGAATGACCATTAAAGACAATGGACCAATTCGGATGAAGATTATCCTTGACATAAAAAACCTGTTCCACTTGAGATGCAAGTACAAATGGTTCATTTGTTGCTAGCTTTCGGTAAGTATTAACACTAAAAATGCCATATTTATCTATCTTTACTCCTTTCCCAATGTGATCAACATCCATCCAATCACATCTAAATAAAACAATTCGTTTGCCTTGGAGGTATTGAAGTTCTACTATTTCAGTAAAAACACCATAATAATCTATATTTTGACCATTTATTATTCCTCGTACTAAAACACCACTATTTTCCTTCACTCTATTTCCTTTCAATTGTTTAGTATGAAATCTAAAACTATTTATTTCATACCCTTTGAATCTTTGGACTCCATCAAAAGGACCTCTAGCCAAAGTATATAACCCGCGACTTGCATGTGATTTTTTTCCTTGCGCATTTGCACGATCTACATAAAAATAAATAATACAATAATGATTCTATAGAAGTATTATGAATAACATTAAAAATACAGTGAAAACTTACTTGATGGAAAAATCAACCATCGAAGTTCATGTTCCTATTGTTCTGCTCGTACTCACTGTTTAAAATAACCATAATAATGAGAAATGGCTAACAAAATTAAATTCACAATATATAATACCATAAATAAACAATAACAACAACACCAATATGCCTATTGTAGTCCCACATGTGGGGTATGGGAGGGTAGAATATATGCTGACCTTACATATGCCTTTAAGAAGGCAAATAGAATGTTTCTGGTGGACCCTCCGCTAAGGGAGGGGGGGACAATAACAAGCAAACTGATCTAACAACCGGAGGATAAATAGAAACTAGTAGTAGGTAATCAATCTTTAGTTTTAATTATTATTAGATTACATCATGTAATATCAACTTTGAGTTCATTGCTCAATTTTGGTAATAGGATCTATGTAATCAATAATTTTTATTTCTTTCATCGTCTAAGACCTCCTGAATTTCAACATGTACTTGTACTTTAACTTTTGATTTATATATAAAACTAGCCCTAGGTGCTTGCCTAGTGGTTTGCCAAAAAAGAATAGAAGTCTAGGGATACCGAAAAGAAAAAATACGAAAGACACCAAATGGTGTATCAACATTCATTTTTAGGAAAGTGTACGGAAAAAAAAAGCACGAGAAGAGTTTGACATTTTCTTTTAGGTGATGATTTGATTATTTACCATACATACCCAAAGGAAACTTTTTAAATGAAAATTGGAAAATACATGCTGCATGTCTAATCTGCACGATACAGTAGATTCCTAAAGTAATAAAGTTCTTACCAAGGCATTTTTACCAAGATAATTATTGCCACAAAAATTCATCAAAAAGAGTTGTAACCAATATGAATCAGAAAGATTTATTTGATGAGATTTAAAAAAAGATCATAAACAAGAAATCATGAGCTTATCATCACTGGACAATTCAAAAAAGAACCTTTATAGTCGAACACTTCTAACTCAAACTCTTATAAATGCTTGGATGTTACTGCAGAAACAATAGCATAAAGAAAAACAAAACCGTAAAAATGGTTGAACATCTTCACAATTTCTCAAAACATAAAGATGAGCTTGTTTTCATCCAACCTCTTCAAGTGTTCTAGATGTATCGCTTAATCAAGGGAAACCCTTCTGCTCAAATATTGATAATCCATTGCATGACTCAGCATGATCACCTTCATAATTTTTGTCGGCTGGATTAAACCCTCTCCCACTTTCATATAAATACCTTGAACAAAATATTAAACATTCTTCAACAATATACCCTTCTACAATAGATCCTTCAGGTTGACATCTATTACGAACATAACATTTCAATTTGCGCAAGAATCTACATGATATAAGAACCAATTAAACTCTTAGCATGATAAATTAAGTTAAGCTCTTAGCATGACAAACTAACAAGCCACAACAAATAAAACTTAAATTGTGAAATAGAAAAATATTCCACTCTATTAGGTACATCCATCTGCATTGTACAGGTCCAGCAATATTGGCCTCTTGTGGAAGATGAATGACCAAGTGCACCATAATATCAAAGAATGTTGGCAAAAATATTTGTTCTATTTTGCTCAACGTAATTGGAATTTGAGTTGCAAGCCAATCTAACACATCAACTCGTACACTTTTTTAACATAACTCTCGAAGAAAATGCTTAGCTCGGTAATAGCAGCATCGACATAGTTTGGTAGGATTTCGCGGATTGCAAAAGTAAGCAGTTATTCCAAAAGAATATGAGAGTCATGACTCTTTAGTCCATATATTTTGTGATCCTCTAACTTTACACACCGTGATAAATTGGTAGAATATTCATCTAGAACCTTAATAGTTTTCAATAACTTGCATACTTTAGACTTTTCATCTGGTGATAAACTATCGCATGCTGCTGGGTAATACCACTTTCCATCATTTTGAGTTTGATGAAAATCTTTTCTTATACCCATTCCCTTCAAATCATGACGAGCATTCAAATTATCTTTCGTTTTTTCTTTCATACCTAATAACGTCCCAATAATATTGTCACACACATTTTTTTTCAATATGCATGACGTCTAAATTGTGACGTATTAGTTCATTTTTCCAACTAGGAAGTTTGAAAAAGATGCTTTTCTTCCTCCAATTATGAATGCCTTTACTTTTTTCGTATCTTTTTCTCTTTGGGATCTTACCAAATTTAATGTCTTCCAAGCTATCCAACTGGTTTAAAATATCATCTTCAGAGAGACTTTTTAGAGTAGGTCTTCTTTCTACTTCCCCATTAAAATCACATTTATTTTCCCTCTCCCTTTGATTAAGCGATAAAAACCTACGAGCACCTATGTAAGATAACTTTCTAGAGGTCTGCGATCACGTAGGTTAAGAAGCCTGGGCATCATGTTCGCAAGTGATTTCTTACGATCACGTAAGAGAAATTTTAAAAGCTGGATTTTTATGCATCGCGATCGCGAAGGTTTTTCCGCGATCACATAGAAGGAAATGAGGCCTGGGTATAATGTTTTTAAAGTCATCTTGTTTGCGAATGTGGGTCTATTTTCACCCATAGCTGCTCATTTTGAGAGATTTTTGAAGGAGATTGAAGAGGGTTTCAATGGGGAATCGTTGGAAGGTAAGATTTTTGGACTCAATACTCGATTCTTATGTGAATTCCACCTAGAAAATCATGAAATCTAAGCCTAAAATTGAAGAACTAGGACTTGAAATTGGAGACCTAAAATTTGGGAATTTAAGGGTCATTTGTGGGTGGATTTTTAGTGTTGTTGGTATGAAAGAACTCGTGAGAGGATGAGGATTTCATTGATGTTAATTTTATCGAGTTCCGAGACTTGGGCCCGGGGGCCGGGTTTGAGCAATTTTGGGATTTTGATGTTAAATTGGATATTTTTGAGTGGTCTTCATTTCCTTAGCATATTTTAATAATTATGTATTAATTGTGGCTAGATTTGGAGCATCCGGAGATTGATTCATACAGGCGAGGCATCGTAAGCTAGAGTTTAGACCGGATCGAGGTGAGTAATGACTGTAAATGATGTTTTGAGGGTCTAAAACCCCGAATTTCACACCGTAGTGCTATATTGAGGTAAGGCACACACTTGATGATGGGCGTAGGGTCGTGCACTATTGAGGATTGTGACTTGTTCCATCTTGATTGATGATCTTACCGCATATTTGACTGAAATCTATTTGTTATCATCATTATTTGGGTTGAATGCCATATTTGGGCTTCGTGTCAACTATTTGAACCCTTCAGGGATTTATGTTGATATTTCCTCATTTTTTTAAGTTTATACTTAAACTAAGTCATGTTAGTTTCCACTATTTTCAAATCTCAGCCACATTCACTCAGTTTTAATACTCAAATAATATTTAAATAATGTTTTGGGCTCATAAATACTAATTTACTATTGCCCGAGAGGCTTATGTGATTATGACTGAGTAAGACCGAGGGCCTGTGTTGTGAGGATATGTTTTAGGTCAGGCTGCATGCCACAGCGGTGATACACTAATTTTGATAATGAGGCCGAGGGCTTGAGACTGCACGCCACGAGGTGGCTTGATTTTGATATTAGGCGGAGAGACTATTTATGATGCCACGGGACGGCTTGATATTGCGCTTGGTCCATAAGGGGCCCTTCCAGGAGTATACACACCCCCAGTGAGTGTGGGTATCCATTGTGATGTGAGATATAGGACGAGGGGCTAGTATTATTCTATGTGATTTCTCGAGGGGCTGATATTGTTCCATATGATTGCTCGAAAGGCTAGTACCGTTCTGAGATATTGACCGATGGGCGAATTTGTTGACATTGTGTCGATGGGCGATCCTTATCTGTTTATCTTTCATGTTTATTTGTCATTTACCTGTTTAATTGTATATTTATGCCCGAGGGGAGGATCTATGTGCTTATTTGCACTAGATGTTCTGCATTCATTTGCGTAATTGTTAAAAAAGGCATTTTCAAAGAAGTTTAAGCCTAGCTAAGATGTTTTAAAAGGATTTCATAGCTTCATTGCTTTCTTACTAGTTTCCGAACTATTTATATACCGCATGTTGATGCACTTTTCATTCTTTCTTATCACTCAGTCTTTATTTATGATTATTACTCACTGAGTCGGAGTACTCACTTTACTCCTTGCACCTTGTGTGCAAATTTGTGTATTTCAAAACCTGGTAGCGTGTATTGGTTGATCAGAGGTAGAGTCATTGAAGTTTAGCAAGGTAGTTGCCGGTGTCCGCAGCACTGCTTTTATCCCTCTTTATTTAAGTTATCTGTACTTAGTACATTGTAGACTCTTCAGTTACAGTTAGACCCTAGTAGATGCTCGTGACTTGTCACACCCCAATGTCAGGCTTTATTTATTTTTGCAATGTTTATTTAAACTCATATTATGAAATATCTAATTATTTGAAAGGGCATTAAACTGACTCATTTAAAAGACAAAATTTAATTGGGTATTGTGTCGGCTGGCCTTGTCTTTACGAGAGGGGCCACCAACTGCCTCAGCTTAGGATTAGGCTCCTGCTATGGATGCCCCAACAGCACCAGTTCAGGCACCAGCTAAGCCTATTGTGATCCCAGGCCTTTATGAGGCTCTAGTTCAGATATTATCAGTGTGTACCGATTTGGCTCAGGTGGTCTCAGCTACTACGGCCAAAGCTACCGGGGGAGAGATTTAGACAATCATTGCTCGCATACTGGATCAGGGTGTGCAGGGACTCCAAACATTGGGGGCACCTCCAGCCCAGCCGATTGCACCAGCTCAAGAGTTTGTAGTACCATTTATGCCGGACGATGAGCAGTGTAGACTTGAGAGCTCGAATATTCAGCGGTGCAGAGGGCAAGGATGCCCAAGGATTTTTGGATAAGTGCCAAAGGATGCTTCGTATAGCAGGGATTCTAGAGACCAGTGGTGGGGCATTTACCACCTTTTAGTTTTCCAGGGATTCCTTCACTTGGTGGGAGGCGTATGAGAGCCGTAGGCCTGTTGGAGCAGCGCCCCTTACATGGTAGTAGTTCTCTATTCTCTTTCTAGAGAATCATTTACCACAGTCATGTCGAGAGGAGTTGCGTAGGCAGTTTGAGTTGTTGCTTTAGGGGGAGATGACGGTGACGCAGTATGAGATATCATTCTTTGAGTTAGCCTGACATGTAGTTTGGTTGGTTCCCACAGATCGGGAGAGGATCAGGAGGTTTATTGATGGCCTCACTTGTAGGCTCCGTATTCTCATAACCAAGGAGAGGGTGATTGGTGCTACCTTCAAAGAGGTTGTGGATATTGCCACAGAGATTGAGTTTGTCCGTCGCCAGGAATGACAGGAGAGGGAGGCCAAGAGGCCTTGAGGATCTGGTAGCTTCAGTGGTGCTCCTTCGAGGGGCCAGTGTTAGCACGATAGAGGCTGACAGTTCCGACATGGTCAGTATGATCGCTCAGGTTATCATGTATCATCATCGGGTCATTGTTCCCACAGCTCACACCAGGGCCATTCATCACTTAGTGCCCTTCCAGATCAGAGCTCATCCCCTGCTCCATCTATTCATGGCTTTTCCATGCCGAGTGCATCTGCTAGCGACTCTGGTGCAAAGGGTTGCCTTCATTCCCCATCTCCAACACCGGGGAGTTTCTATAAGTGCGGCGAGTTTGGACATATAAGGAGGCAGTGTCCCCGCCATGTTGCTAGTTCATCCTAGTAAAGGGGTAGTCGTCAGCTTCAGCTTTAGTTGCTCCACCACCACCCGCCCAGCCAGCTTGTGCTGGGAATCAGTCAGCTAGGGGTCGCCCTAGAGAGGGAGGTCGATCAGGGGGTGGTTAGGCCCGTTTCTATGCTATGCAGACAGATCCGATGCCATTGCCTCCGATGCTTCAGGTATTATTTCAGTCTGCCATAGAGATGCCTCTGTATTATTTGACCCTGGTTCTACTAATTATTATGTGTCATCATACTTTGCTCGCTATTTGGGTACTCTTCGTGAGTTTTTTGCTTTACCTATTCATGTATCTACCCCGGTGGGCAATAATGTTATTATAGACCATGTGTACCGGTCGTGTGTAGTGATTATTAGGGGTCTGAAGACCTGAGTTGATCTTTTATTACTGAGTATGGTGGATTTTGATGTCATTTTAGGCATGGATTGGTTATATCCGTGTCGTGCTTTTTTGGACAGTCATGATAAGATAGTCACTTTGGCTATACCGGGTGTGCCACGAATCGAGTGGAGGGGTGTGACTGATTATATTCCTAGCAAAGTGATCTCTTTATTAAGAGCCCAACATATGGTTAGGAAGGGTTGTCTTTCATATCATGCCTTTGTGAGAGATATTGGAGCTGAGACTCCCAGTATTAATTTTGTCCCAATTGTGAAGGATTTCCCTAATGTATTTCCTGCAGACATACCGGGCATGCCATTGGACAGGGATATTGATGTTTGTATTGAACTGGTGTCGGGCACTCAGCCCATTTCTATTTTTCCGTATCATATGGCACCAGCAGAGCTGAACGAGTTAAATGAGCAGCTTTAGGAACTCCAAGATAAGGGGTTAATTCAGCCTAGTGTGTTGCCTTGGGGTGTGCCAGTTCTATTTGTGAAGAAGAAGAATGACACTATGAGAATGTGCATCGATTGTAAGCAATTGAACAAAGTAACAGTTTAGAACTAGTATCCCTTACCTCGCGTCGATGATTTATTCGACCGACTTCAGGGAGCGAGGGTATTCTCCAAAATTGATCTTTGTCCGGTTATCACTAGTGGAAGATCAGGGATTCAGATATTCTTAAGACGACTTTTAGGACTAGATATGATCACTATGAGTTCTTGGTTATGTTTTTTCAGCTAACCAATGCCCCAACAGCATTTATGCATCTGATGAACAATGTGTTCTAGCCTCATCTTGACTCATTTGTCATAGTTTTCATTGATGATATCCTGGTATATTCGCATAGTCAGGAGGATCACGCAAAACAGTTGAGTATTGTGTTATAGATTTGAGGGGGGACAAGCTTTATGCAAAGTTCTCCAAGTGTGAGTTTTGGCTTAGTTCAGTGTCATTCTTGGGGCACGTGGTGTCCAGTGAGGGTATTTAGGTCTACTCGAAGAAGGTAGAGGCAGTTCAGAGTTTGCCCAGTCCATTCTCAGCCATAGAGATTTGTAGTTTTCTTCGTTTGGCAGGCTATTATCATCGACTTGTTTAGGGATTCTCATCTATCGCATCACCCTTCACCAAGTTGACTCAGAAGGGTGCTTTATTTGTATGGTCGGAAGAGTGTGAGGAGAGCTTTCAGAAGATCAAGACAGCTTTGACCACAGCTCGGGTATTGGTTTTGCCATAATCTTTAGGTTCATATACAGTGTATATGCTTTGAGATTAGGGATTGGTTGTGTATTAATGCGTGAGGGTAGAGTTATTGCATATTCATCTCGCGAGTTGAAGCCCTTTGAGAAAAACTACCCAGTTCATGATTTGGAGTTAGCTTCCATAGTTCACGCGCTAAAGATTTGGAGGCAATACTTGTATGACATATCTTGTGAGGTATTCATTGACCATCGTAGTCTTCAGCGTTTTTTCAAGCAAAAGGATCTTAAGTTGAGGTAGCGGAGGTGGTTGGAGTTGCTTAAGGATTATGACATCACTATATTCTACTATCCGGGAAAGGACAATGTGGTGGCCGATGCTTTGAGCTGAAAGGCAGTGAGTCTGAGGAGTTTGGAATATATTCCATTTGGGGAGAAACCTCTTGTGGTTGATGTTCAGGCTTTGTCCAATCGGTTCGTGAGATTGGATATTTTTGAGCCTAGTCGGGTATTGGGTTGTATGGTATCTCGGTCTTCTTTATATGACCGCATTAGAGAGCGCTAGTACGATGATTTGTATTTGCTTGTCCTTAGGGATAGAGTTCAGCATAATGATGCTAGAGATGTGACAATTGGTCACGATGGAGTGTTGAGGATGTAGTGTCAGATTTGCGTGCCCAATGTGGATGGGCTTCGAGAGTTGATTCTGGAGGAGGCCCATAGCTCGTGGTATTCTATTCATCCAAGAGCTGCGAAGATGTATCAGGATCTTAGATAGCATTATTTGTGGCGGATAATGAAGAAAGATATTGTGGGATTTGTAGCTCGATGTCTCAATTATCAACAGGTGAAATACGAGCATCAGAGATCGAGTGGCTTGCTTCAGTATATGGTTATTCTTGAGTGGAAGTGGGAGAGGATCACTATGGATTTTATAGTTGGGCTCCCTCAGACTTTGAAGATGTTTAATACTATATGGGTGATTATGGATAGGCTGACCGAGTCTGCGCACTTCATTCCTATCTATACTACTTATTCTTTAGAGTTGCTGGCTGAGATATATATTTGGGAGATTGTTCGGTTGCATGGTGTCCCAGTTTCCATCATTTCAGATTGGGGCACTCAGTTTGCTTCCTAGTTTTGGAAGTCTGTTCAGCGAGAGTTGGGTACTCAGATGCAGTTATGCACAGCTTTTCACCATCAAATGGACGGACAGTCCGAGCGCACTATTTAGATACTAGAGGATGCTACGGGCTTATGTTATTGATTTCTGAGGGTCATGGGATCGGTTTCTACCACTTGCAGAGTTTGCTTATAACAATAGCTACCAATCAAGAATTCAGATGGCTCCATATGAGGATTTGTATGAGAGGCAGTGTAGATATCCAGTTGGTTTGTTTGAGCCCGTGAGGCTAGGCTATTGGGGACAGATTTGGTTGAGGATGCTTTAGATAAGGTGAAGTTAATTTAGGAGAGACTTCATAAAGCTCAATCGAGGCGAAAGAGTTATGCTGACAGGATGGATCGAGATGTGTCTTACATGGTTGGTGAGAAGGTTCTATTGAATGTTTCACCCACGAAGGGTGTTATGAGATTCGGAAAGAAAGGGAGGTTGAGTTCGCGGTTTATTGGGCCTTTTGAGGTACTTTAGAGGATTGGGGAGGTGGCTTATGAGCTTTATTTGCTGCCCAGATTGTCGAGTGTACATTCGGTTTTCTATCTTTTTATGCTTCGGAAGTATATTGGAAACCCATCTCATGTTCTGGTTTTCAGCACGGTTCAATTGGAGGATGATCTGACTTATGATGTGGAGGCAACAACTATTTTGGAGCATCAGGTTCGGATATTGAGATCAAAGGATATAGCTTCTGTGAAGGTGCAGTGGAGAATTTGGCCCGTGAAGGAGGGCACCTAGGAGATCGAGCGAGATATGCGAAGCAAATATCCTCACCTATTTGAGGTTTCAGGTATGTTTGTCGACCCGTTCGAGGACAAACGTTTGTGTAAGTTGGGGAGGATGTGACGACCCGGCCAGTCGTCTCATGAGTTACCTCTCTGTTTCCCTCATTTCTGCTTTTTTATGCTTCGTTATCGATGTTTCGTGGTATTGTTAGTCGAATCAATTCCGAAATGATTTGATATGGTTTGAGACACTTAGTCTCTTTTAAGAAGGTCTGAGTTGGAAAAAAATCAACCGGATGTTGACTTATGTGTTAGAGGGCTCAAATGTGAGTTTCGATGGTTTTGTTAACTTCGGGAGGTGATCTGTGACTTAAGAGTGTGATCAGAATGGGTTTTGGGGGTCCGAAGTAGAATTAGGCTTGAATTGGCGAAGTTGATACTTTCGCAGTTTCCGGTTGGTAGGTGTTATTTTTTTCTAGGGTTCGGAATGGAATTTCAAGAGTTGTAGTAGCTTCATCGTTTCATTTGGGATGTGTGTGCAAATTTTCAGGTAATTCGGACGTGGTTTGGTTAGTTTTTTGATCGAAAGCATATTTTGGAAGATTTTTTAGAAAACTTAGGCTTGAATCTAATGTGTTTTAGGTAATTCGTTGTTGTTTGAGGTGTTTTGATGATTGGATCAAGTTTGAATAAGGTTTTAGGATATGTTGGTGCTTTTGATTGAGGTCCCGGGGGCCTCGGGTTAGTTTTGAGTGATCAATCAGACTATTTCTAAGTTGAAAAAATTACAGTAGTTCAAGTTCAGCTGTTGCAGAGTTTTGCCCCTTGCGATCGCGAGGTGAGTCCTGCGATCACATAGAAGGATTTGAGGAAGTGGCTCAGTTGTTCTTCGCATTCATAAAGTTAGGCGTGCGATCCCATTGTTTGGAGAGTTGGTTAATCGCGAACGCATGTAAGGGTCGCGATCGCATAGTTTTAAATGGACTAGGGTTCTTGGATGGAATTTGTTCAACGCGAATGTGGGAGTACGTCCGCGATCGCGTAGTGTCAGTGGCTTAGTCATTGCGATCACGGGGACATGGATACGATTGCATAAAGTTATTTTGTCAGCTGAGATTTTTGTGCTTCGCGATCGCGAAGGTTTTCCTGCGATCGCGCTGAAGGAAATAAGGCATGGGCAGAATGTTTTTAAAGTTGTCTTGTTCGCGATTTTGGGTCTATTTTCACCCATAGTTGATCATTTTGAGAGATGTTTCAAGGATATTTAAGAGAGATTCAAGGGGAAACGATTGGAGGTAAGAATTTTGGACTCAAAACTTGATTGTTTTGTGAAATCTACGTGGAAATTCATGGGAACTTGAACTAAAAATGGAAGAACTAGGGCTTGAAATTTTGGATTTTTCATTTGAGATTTGAAGGATAATTTGGGGTCGGATTTGAGAACTTTTGGTATGTATGAACTCGTGGGGAGATAAGGAACACGTTGATGTGAAAATTTTTGAGTTTCGAGAAGTGGGCCCGGGGCTCGAGTTTTGCTAATTTTTGGATTTTAGGTATTTTTCTATTGTTTTCGCTTGGGCTTGGTTCCCTTAGCACATGGTGACGTATTCATTCTAATTCTGACTAGATTCATCATGAATGGAGGTCGATCCGAGAGGCAAAGGCGTCACGGAGTAGTATTTTCACTGGTTTGAGGTTAGTAACCATTGTAAATTCGAAACTGAGGATACAAACCGCAGTATTTGACTTGATTTGATAAATGTGGTGACGCATATGCTAGGTGACGAGCGTGTGGGCGTGCATCGGTAGGGATTGTGACTTGGTCCATCCCGTAGCAACTATTAAGCCGTGTATTTTATTTGGGAATGTTATATTATTCTGGATTTTGGATCCTTATACTGTATTATGGGCTTTATGCCATGTTTGGGACCCTGTGCCGATCTGTAGCAACCCTTAGGGGAATTTTAACTATTTTCCTCACTTTACTTGTTAAAAACATAGCCTCAGTCATGTTTTTACCTATTAAATGTTTAAAACTGGTTTTCTCATTCTACTCTTATGGTGAGGACTGTTTGGGCTTAGTTCCTTAATTTTTGTTGTGATGCCCGAGAGGCTGTGAGGCTAGTGACTGAGAGAGGTTGAGAAACTTATGCTAAGGATATTATATGTATATATAATTGATCGGGTTGTACGCCACAGTGATACTTTTATGGATCGGGTTGCGCGCCACAACGATATATATATTGGATCAGGCTACACACCGCAGCGATATGATGTTTGGGCTATAAGAGCCCCTCCGGAGTTTGCACACCCCCAGTGAGCGTAGTCTACTAAAAATACATCGATCGGGCTGCGTGCCATAGCGGTTATTATGGTTTCTATTATTATGAGTTAATACCGAGCCGAGTGCTGATAGTGAATATTGTGTGACTAATGTTGAGTCACGTGTGATTGAGAGGCTGCCCGAGGGGCTATGTTTTGAGTGATTTCTTTCCCAAGGGGCCCTGTTATGATGTTTCTACTGTTTTCACTCTTCTTATAAATAAGCCTCTATTCGACATATTGCCAAGTAACTGATTTCAAAGTTTTAAACTAAAAATGATGAATTTATGATGAAACTGATTTCAAAGTTATATGTTTTAAACTACTCGTCACTGCTTTCAGTCCATTGTTTACTTTAGTTACTTACTAAGTTGGCGTACTTACGTTACTCCCTGCACCTTGTGTGCAGATCCAGGTGATCGAGTGGCCGAGTGAGAGCTTTCAGCTATTTTCCAGCATTTGCTGGGGATTTTGAGGTAGTTGCATGGTGTCCGCAGCCCTGATTTCTCCCTTCCATCTTATTATTTTTTTGCATTTCCAGAATATCTATGTAGTAGGTTGTTTAGACTTGTATTAGAGGCTCTAGACTGGTGACACCAGATCAGTGTGGGCTGTTAAGCTTCTATGTCTTGTTGATTTTCGCATATCTTTCTTATTGTTCTAAACACTTGTTATGATAATTGGTAACTAAACTGTGGTAGCAAATGACTTATTAAATGAAAATGGGTTGTGGTACGATAGTTGGTCTAAGTTGCCTAGTAATGTGATAGGCGCCATCAGGACCGATATTTGGGGTCGTGACATTGTACATCATCAGTAGATTTTAATCCACTTACACAAGCAAACTCTACCAAACCAAAAAGTACCTTAACCCCATTGACACCAATCTCCATTTTGTTCGCTTTCTCTTTTTCAACCTCCTTGGTTAACAAATAATATATTAACTGTGTTTGCAGTTTTATGCTAGGCAAATTCAACAAATAGCAAAGCAAGTTGACTTAAAAAGTTCAAGTTGCGTTGCTGTTAATTTTGTTTTCAAATTGCTAACAATCTCATAATTGAAGTTACTGCCAAGTATCGGTCTATCACTAACACTAAGTTGCAATACAATACAGACACATATATACGTATAAAACATAGGTATACACTATACAAAGTGTGTATAAATAAATAAGGTGTAATATAATTTACCTTCAAAAATAATTTTGAATGTCTTCTCTTATGAATAGTTGATTCAGAAACCTTCCTTTTTTTTGTAGACTTTACATTATTTTGAGAAACATCAACTTGAGCTCCATGACACTTTTAGAACAACTAACTTCACATTCCTTAGCACTTTGAGAATGCATTATTCTTATACTAGTTGACTTAGAGATATTCGAAGATGATCTAGAGGTATTTCATGCCTTAGCCCTTTGTAAACGAGTCCGTCCTAAAAGAACAACTTTTGTTTCGCTTGCTAATGATGATACACCAACTGCATGATCACTTGGAGCATCTTTCATATATGATTATGCTATTGTAAGAGAATAATTTTTATTATCCATAACAAAATTGGAAAAATCTGATGTCACTAAGATTGGATAAATAGGTTTTTTACGCTTGAGAGAGTGCTTTCTACCCATAAAACATCAACTGTTCAAAATTAAGGCTGATATTTCAAAAATTAAACCTCGAGAACAACCGATTAAACCCTAACGATTGTGTATTTTGAAATTCGAGGTAATATATGGCGCATTTTTTGGAAATTCGAGGTACCTAGTGAATGGCACGTCGTTTGCAAAAGCAATATGGACTCCAGTATACTTCATTAGTATAGCTGTAAAATATGAAATCCAAATTACTATCCATAAAATATAGAATCCTATGAAATGACTAAGAATATAATTATCATTGTGACACAACTCCCAATATATAATATAATTTGTGGTATTAAATGCATAAAAGACTGCACCAAATGGTTGTGTAAAATAATAAAATTATGAAGTATTATAGTCAATTATATTACACTAACTTGTATGTGACGTAATCAAAATAGATATTACGTCATAATACAAATCTATGCGTAGCACATAATGAAAAAAATAAATTACTAAATATAATTTATTATATCAGGATTGTACACTTCCAGTAAAAAAAAATGGAAGATTATGCTTTCAACTGGTAAATCTCCAGTTGAATATACAGGTAAAATTCAAGGTACACTTTAGTGAATGGGGCGTTTGCAAAAGCAATATGCACTCCAGTATACTTCATTAGTATAAAACTGTAAAATATGAAATCCAAATTACTATCCATAAAATATAGAATCCTAAGAAATGACTAAAATGTAATTACTACTATGACACAAACACCAATGTATAATATAATATGTGGTACTAAATACATAAAAGACTGCACCAAATGATTATGTAAAATAATAAGATTATGAAATATTATAGGCAATTATATTACACTCACTTGTATGTGACGTAATCAAAATAGATATTACGTCATAATACAAAGCTATGTGTATAACATAATAAAGAAATAAATTACTAAATTTAATTTATTATATCAGGATTGTACATTTCCAGTAAAAAAATAGAAGATTATGCTTTCAGCTGGTAAATCTCCAGTAAAATATAACGACCCGATCGGTCATTTTAAACTTTTGCACTTTAATCGCTAGCTGTCAGTCATGACTTGCCCTATGTCATGTACTAAGACTTATGTAAATCGTTGGTTTTGGCGTTCAAGGTAATCATAATGAATTTGGAGGAACAGTTCTCAGTTCGTAGCTTTAAATTTGAAAGGTTTGACCAATATTTGACTTATTTATATATGAGCTCGGATCAGAGTTTTTATGATTTGGTTAGCTCCATTAGGTGATTTGGGTCTTAGGAGAGTGATTGGAATGCATTTTGGAAGTCCGTTGAAGGTTTAGGCTTGAATTAGCGAAATTGAGATTTCGGTATTTTCTGGTTGATCGGTGAGATTTTGATATAGAGGTCAAAATGAAATTCTGAAAGTATCAGTGGTTCTGTTGTGTCATTTGGGATGTGTGTGCAAACTTTCAGGTCATTCGGATGTAGTTTGGTTGAGTTTTTTATCAAAAGCGTATTTGGAAGATTTTGGCATTCTTAGGCTTGAATCGGATGCAAATTTGGTGTTTTAATGTACTTTTGAGCGTTCCGAAGGTTGAAACAAGTTTGAATGATGTTATGGGATATGTTGTCATGTTTGGTTGAGGTCCCAAGGGCCTCGGGTAAGTTTCGGGTGGTCAATCGGACCATTGCATGTGTTGCAAAATTGCAGAAGTTCAGTTGTTGGTGTTGCAGGTTTTTGACCTTCACGTTTGCATTGCATGCTCTACGATCGCAAAGGTGTGAGGTAGATGGTCTTCCTATTTTTGTTCCCTCCATCAGGATTGCGATGTTGTGACATGTCGATTCTTCGCGTCCGCAAGCGCTAAGTCGCGTTCGCATAAAGGAAGAGGATTAGTCGGGGTTCCTTAATGATTTGTTCTACGCATTCACGTAGATAGGGTCTCGATCGCGTAGGTTTATGTTGTGAATTTCGGTCGAGTGGTATCATTTTCGATCGCGTAGTTGAAAGATTCTGAGCATCGCATTCGCGTGAGGTTATACGCAATCGTGTAGAGTGATTTATGGCTTGTGCTTCGCGATAGCGATGGGTTTTCCGCGATCGCGATTAAGTAAGAGTGAAAGCTGGGCAGAATATTTTAAATGCTAATTTCCGTGAATTTTGAGGCTAAGTTCCTCCATTATTGGTCGATTTTGAAGCTTTTGGAAGAGGATTTGAGAGGGATTCAAGGGGAATCACCTAGAATTAAGATTCTTGGATTAAAAACCCGATTATTATGTGAATTGCACCTAGAAAATCATAAAAACTAAGCCTTAAATTAAAGAACTAGGGCTTGAGAAATTGAACTTTTGATTTGGGATTTGAAGGACCATTTGGGGTCGGATTTGAGAACTTTTGATATGTATGAACTTCTGAGGAGATAAGGAATCTTATGATGTGAAAATTTTTGAGTTTTGAGAAGTGTGCTCGGCGCTCGGGTTTTGCAATTTTTGGGATTTTTGATATTTTTGATTGTTTCGCTTAGGCTTTGTTCCCTTAGCATATTGTGACGCATTCATTCTGATTTTGGATGGATTCGACGCGCGTGGAGGCCTATTCGAGAGGCAAAGGCATCGTGAACTAGAGATTTAGCCATTTCGAGGTGAGTAATGATTTTAAATGATGCTTTGAGGGTTAGAAACCCAGGATTGCACATCGTAGTGGTACATTAAGGTGAGGCACATGCTTGACGACGAGCATGGGGTCCTGTACTATTGGCAATTTTGACTTGGTCCGTCCCGATTGATGATTTTACTACGTATTTGACTAAAACTTAATTGTTATTATCATAATTTGGGATGATTGCCATATGTGGGCTTCGTGCCAAATATTTGAACCCTTCTGGGATTTTTATTACTATTTCCTCTGTGTTTTGACTTATTAATTGAACTCAGTCATGTTATTTTCCACTGTTTTACTACTCAGCCATTTTTACTTAGTTTTGAGACTTGAATGATATTTTAAATGATGTTTTGGGCTGAGAAATACTGTTTTACTAATTCTCGAGGGGCTTATGAGTATTTTCTACTGAGTAAGGCCGAGGGCCTAGTTGATAGGAAACACTGATACTGATTCGAGGCTAAGGGCCTGTAATACATACACCACGAGGTGGCTTGTTGATATGAGGCCGAAGGCCTAGATTTGATGCCACGAGTTGGCTTGTGACTGTTTTTGGGCCGTAAGGGTTCCCTCCCAGAGTTTTTATACCCCAGTGAGTGCGGCTACTCTTTGTGATGTGAGATATAGCCCAAGGGGCTGATATTGTACTATGTGATAGCCCAAGGGGCTGTTATTGTTCTATGTGATTGCCCGAGGGGCTGGTCCCGTTCTATGTGATAGCCCGAAGGGCTGGTATGGTTCTGAAATATTGCCGGAATGGGCGGAGTTGTTGACATTGTGCCCGAGGGGCGAATCTTTATGTGTTTATCTTTCATATTTACTTATCATTTTACCTGTTAAACTATGGTATTTGTGCCCAAGGGGCGGATTTTCTGTGCTTATCTGCACTAACTGCTTTGCATTCATTTGTATAACTATTGAAAAGTCATTTTTTAAAAGAAGTTTGAACTGAGCTAAGATGCTTTTAAGAGATTTCACAGATTCATTGCTTTCTTAAATGGTTTTATTCTGCTTATATACAATATCTTGATATTCTTTACGTGATTTCTTGCTGCTCAACTGTTATTTACCTTAATTATTTATTGAGTTGAAGCACTCACTTTACTCCCTGCACCTTGTGTGTATATTCAGGTATTTCTGAACCCGGTAGCGGATATTGGTTGATTTGAGGCAATGTCATCGGAGATTAGCAATGTAGCTGCCGGCTTTCACAGCACTGCTTTTCTCCCTCTTTATTTCATCTATCTGTACTTAGTACTTTCAGACTTTTCAGTTGTAGTTAGACCCTAGTAGATGCTCGTGACTTGTGACACCCCGGTGTCGGACTGTATTTTATTTTGCAGTGTTCATTTAAACTCATGTTATGCAATGTCTGATTAATTAAAAAGGCATTAAATTGACTCATTTAAATTATAGAATTGAATTGGGAATCGTGTCGACTGGCCTTGTCTTCACGAGAGGCTCCATCACGATCGGGTCCGATTTGGGATCGTGTCATAAAATATGCAGATGAAATTCGAGGTACACTTTAGTGAATTGCGCGATGTTTGAAAAAGCTATATGGACTCCATTATACTTCATTAGTATAAAACTATAACATATGAAATCTAAATTACTATCCATAAAATATATAATCCTATGAAATGACTGAAAGTGTAATTAATACTATGACACAAGTCCCAATGTATATTTTACTACCTACTTTTCTTGGAAGTTACATTTATCTGAACCAAAAATATCAAACAGATCTGAAAAGTTACCTTTATATTTATACATATTATATTTAGTATGTGCACACTTTTTCTATATTAAACAATATGTTCAATAGAAAAATTCTATCATATTTCATTAAATTTATATTCATCTGTATCCTTTTAGCTTTTTCAAAAAAACCATGTATGATTGTAGTGGAAGTAGGAAGCTTACTATGGATGAACTTATACAGAAGTGGGAGAGTTAAAAGTCTGATTGGGATAGTAAAACACCGATAGATAATATTATGCCAAAGTGGGAGCAAATAAAAATTGATTGGGAGAGAATAAGACCTAAGTTTTTTTGCTGATGAATCATTCCAGAACAGACTGAACGTATAACGTAGTTCTAAAGGTTTTTTAATCTCGTTCGACAAGGTTGTCGAGAACTTTGATTCCTTTAAGTATCCCAACAGGGACGACTGTGCGAAGCTGGAATATAGCTTAAAGAATCTTCCTTATCTTGTGGACAGAATAATAATTGAGCAAAATCAGTTGCGTCATGATTTTAACATGTTGAATAATGATCTCCTGAGACTTTGTGGTCATTTTCCCAGGTATCCTATAATTATCTGTCACGATCCTAAACCGGCCTGGTTGTGATTGTGCCTTTCGTGCAGACAAGGCCAACCGACACAACACCCATATTAACCCTTTAATCATTAAGTGTCATTTTAAAACCTTTAATTAAACAATATTTCATAATATAAGTCTGAATGAAAATGCGGGAAATAACATACAAGCCCGACATCGGGGTTTCACTAGTCATGAGCATCGATCAAGGTCTAAATAGAACAAGAGTTTGAAAATGTACTAAATACAGTAATAGAAATGAGAGGAGGGAAGAGGTGTTGCAAACGTCGTGCATCCACCTTGCTAACTCCGATGATTCCGCGTCTGAGCAACCAACACCCGTTACCCGATTCCGAAATACCTGAATTTGCACACGAGGTGCATAGAGTAATGTGAGTACCCAAACCCAGTAAGTAATAAAAGTAAATAAAGACTGAGCATTATTAAACAATGAATCCTCATTTATGTTAACTCAATAAGCACAACAGGCTTTCAGATCAGAATACGAGTCAATCATCTCATTTTTAAAATCTAGCTTTTTGGTAAAAATCATTTAAAATGCCTTCCAGCAATTTCAGTAGGGGTTCGACACCATTTGTAATAAAAGAGATAAAACCATAATTGGCCCCTCAGTCAGAACATAGTTCGTAAAATAGCCCCTCGGGCAAAAACCGCAATCATAAACACCTCCTAACTTGAAAATCTCAGTGGAAATAACCAATACCAAATCAGTGATTAAGTTATGAACATCTCAATAAAAGTTGTTTTAAAACATTCGTTCGACATTTTGGTAGAGGCTCAATATAAAAAAATGAGCGAAAACAGTCACTAAATCAACATATTCGATAGAAACTCACTTTAAATAGGAGTGAAATCAGTAAGTTCATAAACAGGCCTCTTAGGAAACGCATCACTCATGTGCATGAATATATTTATCGCCCCTCGAGCTAGCCTCTCTATCTCTCATGACTCATCTATTACCAATCAATTCTTGCACTCAGCATTCACACTCAATAGGTACCATATAGTAACCGCTGCAACGTGTAGCTTGATACATATATCGCTGCGGCATGTAGCCCGGTCCAAATATTTCATCCACGGCCCTCACCGGGGGTATGCAGACTCTGGGAAGGGCTCCTACAACACAAGCTCTATATCGATGCGACGTGCAGCTCGATCCAACATATGGCTGCGGTGTGCAGCCCGATCTATATAAGTATCGATGCGATGTGCAGCCTAATCCATAGATATATAATCCTTACAACTAGGCCCTTGACCTCCCCCAGTCATTAAACTCCTCATCAGACTCTCAGTCTATCTCAGTCATCAATCTCTCAATCAGACCCTCGATCTATTTCAGTCACCATCTCATGATCACTCGGACCATCAGTAAAATAGGGAAGTCAGTCCAAAATAGTTTCCACATTTTTAAGAAATTGTGATAAAGCTAGATTTGAGTGATAAACAGGTAAAACATGGCTGAGGATATGCTTTCAAAAAAATAGAGTGAGGAAATATAGTAAAAATACCCCTAAGAGTTTCAACAAGTCGGCACAACGCCCCAAACACGACATACAACCCAAATATGATATCATCAAACAATTAAATTTCAAATACGCATTAAAATGATCATTCGGGATGGACTAGGTCACAATCCCCAGCGGTGATCTACCCCACATTCATCATCTAGCGTGTAAGTCATCTCAAAGTAATACAGCTCTGTGTAATTTGGGGTTTCACACCCTCAGGACAGTATTTACATTCATTACTTACCTCGAACCGATGAAATATCTAGCTCGCGATGCCTTTTCCCCTCAAATCGGCCTCCACACGTGTCGAATCTATGCAAAATCAGAGCAAATACATCACAATATGCTAAGGGAAAAAAGCCCAAGCGAAAACAATCAATAACGGGCATAAATCCCAAAATTACCAAAACCCGAGCTTCGGCTCACTTCTCGAAACTCAGAATTTTTCACATTATTAGAGTCCTCATCTCCCCAGGAGTTCATACATATCAAAAGTTCTCAAACCCGACCCCAAATAGTCCTTCAAATCCCAAATCAAAAGTTCAATTTCTCAAGCCCTAGTTCTTCAATTTTAGGCTTAGTTTCCATGAATTTCTTGGTGGATTTCACGATTTAATCGAGTATTGAGTTAAAAAATCTTACATCCAGGTGTTATCTATTGAATCCCTCTTCAATTACCCTCAAGAAGCTCCAATATTGCCAAAAAATGGTGAAAGTTAGCTCAAATATTGCGGACAAGAGCTGTTAAAACATTCTACCCAGGCTCTGAAAGCCTTCTCCGCGAATGCGGTTCATCTCTCGCAAACGCGTAGCACAAGATTATGTTGACCATATTTTACCTTACGCGAATGCGACATGCCAGTCGCGAACGCACTGCTTCCACAGTTTTGAACTTCGCAAACGTGTTTGCTTCCACGCGAACACGGTGAATATCTGATCATCAGCCATAAAACCTCTTTTTCGATCGCGTATCCACACTCGCGAATGCGATACAGCCTTACTCAAACCTTCACAAATGCACCATGTAACCTCGTGAACACGATGCACACGAACCCAGGCCCTTCGCGAACGCAAAATCCCCTTCGCGAATGCGAAGAACAAAAATGCCTGCTACTAACCTGCAATTTTTCTGAAGTTCTCAAACATGCTACTGATTCGCTTTGCCTCCCGAAACACACAAGTGGCCCTCGGGACCTCAACCAAACCTACCAACATAACCCATAACATCATTTAAACTTGTTCCAATCATCAAAATACCTCAAACAACATCAAATTATTCAAAACTCATCCAATTCAAGCCTAAGTTTCCAATAAACTTCTGGAATACACTTTCGATCAAAAACACGACCAAAACACGTACGAATGACCTAAAATTTATCACACACATCCCAAATGACATAACAAAGCTACTGCAACTCTTAGAATTCCATTCTGACCTCTATATCAAAATCTTACCTATCAACCGGAAAATGCCAAAATCTCACTTTCGCCAATTCAAGCATAAACCTTCCACGGACTTCCAAAATGCATTCCGATCACTCTCTTAAGTCCCAAATCACCTAAAGGATCTAACCAAATCATAAAAATTCTGATACGAGCTCATATACAAATAAGTCAAATCCTTGGTCAAACCTTTCAAATTCAAAGTTTTCAACTGAGATTGGTCCTTCAAATTCAATCCAATTTTCCTAAAAACCAATACCAATGATCTACATCATTCATAATACATTACACGGGGCAATTCATGCCTAAGAACTAGTGATCAAGGTGCAAAAGCTCAAAACGATCGGTGGGGTCGTTACATCCCCCTAGTTGAACTCACGTTCATCCTCGAACATATTCGATGTTGTTCCAACAGCCAAGCAATCGCTGACTAACCTTACCACACACATAACCAGGGGTGACCCATGTCACCCTATCTCACAGAGGTTTGATAACACAAAATAACTGAAATTTCACAATCTATTCTACGCCATAAACCATAGTACCACATTTCTGCCTCTAAACCCCTCAATATGATCTGAATCTCACCTTTATTCTGTGGATAAGTCCAAACAAGTTATAACAACCATATCTGCTATCTCAGGCACAATCACATGATATACCACATAACTCAAAAACTCGCAGCGATAACTTCTAATCACAGCAACTGCACATAACAACTGAATACTGATAGAAAAACTCTTAACAACTAAAGTCTCATTCCAACACTGCCATATACTGCCAAAGATAAATGATACGCACAATAAATCATAACCATTTTTTCTAAAATCACCCATTCATGAAACCACTTCTCCTTTGACAAATACCATATCAAATTTCTGAGCCGAACCTCGATATTTATCCATCAAACATGCTGAAATCGAATCTGTTTATATTCATTAAGGACCCAAACAATCTCATCTAGTCCAACATAGTTACTATAGTGATATGACACATCAAAATAGGCTAAAGCCACAACTTGTGCAACCTGTGCACCAATAAGCAACGGTCCGAACATACTCAAATCATGAAAATGACTCTAATGAAAGAGCTGTCACTCCAGCTCACCAGAACCAACATAGCACAAGGCTGAGAACCTGTTTCACATCATAGAAATAATACACACAAATCTAACCCACAAGGTCATATCTCCACATAGTTTTGCTACGACACGCGATCCTATCCAAACACTGCTCAACATAAAACACCTCAAGTCACTATGCTCGAAATCGACAACCACGCTCAATTGATTTTTGGAACCAAAGCAAATTATTACACCAACAGTGAAATAAATGACATACACCACGCAAACCCGATAGGACATAACTGATACGCCATTCACCGAGCAACTCCCAATTACTCTTCCCGCTCGACTTCCATTATGAAACTCCGATAAAACCACACCATAGGTTCCTATAACCAACATATCATAATGTCTCACATCATAGAGAGGTAACTCATAGATCCCTCTAATTTCTCATAGCTCAAAACAACAGAGTCAACACATCCTTCGCCAATAGATACTCGAACTCAACAAAACTGTCTTGTTGTGTGACGACCCGAACCATCGTCTTAGGTATTACCACCCCGTTTTTCCCATTTTTAGCTTCTTTATTCTTCATTATCCGTATCTTGTGTAATCAGGTTGATTTGCAATGGTTTTTGATAAGAAATAAGACACTTAGTCTCTTTTAGGAAGGCTTAAATTGGAAAAGTCAACTGCATGTTGACTTATGAGTTAGAGGGCTTGGATGTGAATTTTGATAGTTAGGTTAGCTCCGGGAGGTGATTTGTGACTTAGGAGTGCAATCAGAGTTGGATTTGGAGGTCCGGTGCATAATTAGGCTTGAATTGGCGAAGTTAGAATTTTGGCGAGTTCCGGTTGATAGGTGAGATTTTGATCCGAGGGTCAGAATGGAATTCTGAAGTTGTTCTTTGGTGATTTTGGATATGTGTGCAAATTTTCAGGTCATTCGAACATCATTTGGTTGGGTTTTTGATCGAATACGCATTTTGGATGTTTTGAAGAAACTTAGGCTTGAATCCGATGTGAATTGATGGTTTTAGCGTTGTTTGATGTGTTTCAATGATTGGGACAAGTTTGAATGATGTTATGGGTTATGTTGGTGATATTGGTTGAGGTCCCGGGGGCCTCGGGATGATTTCGGATGGCTAACGGGGAGTTTTTGGAATTTCATACAGCTGAAGGCATGTTGTTTCTGGTATTTTCGCTTCTGCGGTTCTTGGACCGCAGAAGCGGAGCTGTGATCGCAGAAGCAGCGAGGAGATAGAAGGTATGTTCCGCAGAAGTAAAAGAGCGGACCGCAGAAGCGGTACCGCAGGTGCAAAAGTAGAACTGCAGAAGCGGATTTTTGAAAATTTAATGAAGACCGCAAAAGCGGAAATCTAGCCATAGAAGCCGTCCCACATAAGCGAAAGCGGGACCGCAGAAGCAAAATATCACTGTTGGCGGAAGGGTTTATATCATTATTTCATCCGCAAGCTTATGTCATTTTTCCTACATTGTGGAGCGATTTTGGGAGCTTTGGGCGAGAATTTTCGAGGGTTTTGACTGAGAATCAAATGGAGGTAATTCCTTAGCCTAATTATTCAAGCTTATGGTAGAGTTAACATGGAAATTAGTTGAAATTCATTAAAAAGGGGTAAAGTTAGGACTTGTGTTTTAATATTTCAAATTAGGATTTGATAGGTTATTTGAGCTCGGATTTAGTAATTCTTGGTATGTATGGACTCATGGCGAGATGAGGAATCTGGTAATGTTAGTTTTGTAATTTTTCGAGAAGTGGGCCTGGGCTCGAGTTTTGCTAGTTTCGAGATTTTTGCTATATTTTGATTGTTTTTGATTGGGTATTGTTCCCTTGGCATATTGTGATGTATCCGCTCTGATTTTGGTTAGATTCGACGCGCGTGGAGGCCGATTTGAAGGGCAAGGCATCGCGGGCAAGGGATTTCATCGGTTCGAGGTGAGTAATACTTGTAAATTATATCCTGAGGGTTTGAAACCCTAGATTTGCACATTATAGTGCTGTATTGAGGTGACTTGCATACCAGATATGAGCGTAGGGTAGAGCACCGTTGGGGATTCTGACTTGGTCCGTCCCGGTTATTGATTTTACTGCGTATTTGACTGAAACTACTTGTTATCATCATAATTTGAGTTGATTGACATGTTTGGGCTTCGTGCCAACTATGTGAATCCTTCGGGGATTGATATTATTGTTTTAGCATATCTTGCATATCATTTGGTTTCGGTCCAATGTTTTAAATATTGTTTTGCAAACTCAGTAATACTTCTAAGTTTTGAAACCTCAAATGATATTTCGGGCTGAGAACTACTATTTTACAAAATGCCCAAAGAGCTTATGTTGATTTTTGGACTGATTATGGGTGGCTCGGGCTGCGCGCCGCAGCAGTGACTTAAAACAGTGGTAACAATGGCACTGTGTGGTATGGCTTGAAACATTATGGGTGGCTCGGGCTGCGCGCCGCAGCAGGAACTTGAAACAATGGTGACAATGGCACTATATGATGTAAATGGGTCAGGTAACAATGACTGACCGGGATTTGATTGATGCCACGAGATGGCTTGATATTGCGCTTGGGCTGTAGGAGCCCCTCCGGAGTCTGTACAAACCCTAGTGAACGCTGTCGATGATAAATAAATATGGGTGGCTCGGGCTGCACACCGCAGTAGGTACTGGAATGTACCATCATATGCATTGCATTGCGCTCATGCATTTGTCCCTATTTGTACTGGTTGACATGACATACATCACACTCATTTCATTGGCATCCACGCTACTTCTTGCACTGTTTACCGAATACCCCCGTGTTATTGTTGATGGAGTGTTGTGCTCGAGGGGCTGACTTACGTGTTGACTGCACTATTTGTGTCGCGCTCATTTTCTTAAACTATTGAAAAGGAATATTTTCAAAAGAGGTTTTAACTGAGCCCAGATGTTTTTTTTCTTTCAAAGGATTTCACGGTTTTCCTGTTTTTCTCAAAAAGGGTTGTACTGTTCTATATAGAATGATGGAGTGCCTTACGTCATTCTTGCTTTCAGCTATTATTTACTTTTATTACTCACTGAGTTGGAGTACTCACTTTACTCCCTGCACCTTGCGTACAATTACAGGCATTGTTCACCCGGTAGCAGCTTATTAGCTGATTGAAGGTATACTATTGTAGCTGAGCAAGGTGACCGCCAGCGTTCGCGGCACCAGACCTTGTCTATTGATTCCAAAATTTTACTTTATATATTATTATTGGCCCGATGGCCGTGTTCAGTCTTCTTTAGATGCTCGTGACTTATGACACCCCGATTTAGGCTGCGTTTGGGTTTTTGTTTCCGTTAATTATTAATAATAAATCATATTTAGACTGCTTATTTATGTTTAACTATTGTTGAAAAGGCTGTTTTGGAATGGTTGGCTGACCTTGTCTTCATGAGAGGCGCCATCACGACCGGAGTGGGAATTGGGTCGTGACATGTTGCCGGACACATATCCGTATAGGTCTACCAATGGACCACAAATCAACTCCAGTTACACAAAACAGATAAATAATCCTTCAAAAATCCGCAATGACTGAGTCATCAACCAACCTGCATGTGAGAACTTCCAGTCTCCAAGTCCATAAAACACACGAATTCCCATATCTGATCCAAATTCTGCCACTCGCATATATAACTCGCCTCTAGTACTCAATCATTCCATGAGAGATACTCTAAGATTCTTCTGTGTTGCCAAGAAAACTCAGATATCAGCAGCCGACCTGACAAGAAGTGCTGCAATACTACCCAAGTACAATCAACTTAATCACATTGACTCTTTTTGAAGCATACACCCTCATCAAATCGCCTCAATTAGCATTTCCATTTCCTTATCATCTGAAGATCATTTCTCAATTTATTTTAAGTTTATTTCTCTATTTATCTGAAACTACCCGTGCTGCCTACCTTCTATTCAAATATGAATCGTGACCTTACACATGCAATTCTCAATCTTACAAAACATACCGCATTAACTGTACCACCCGAGGATAACATGAAAATGTATCTCCTTTTCGAGCCACAGACATCTACGCACTCAACTAGTCAAGAACTTTCTATTGGTCCTATCTAGTAGAAAAATCGCTACACATCCTATGCTCTGCATTCCCATATGAAAAATATACCTCTCTAACTGTGGTGGAAACAATCTAGAACTCCACGGATTCCATTTGCACAACACCAACTCATCAGAACTGAGTTATTCTAACCCAACCGAGCTACGCATGACCCTAAACCCCAAGAGAATTGCCGCAAAACACCTCTAGGAACTCATTACCTAGAACACACACAAGGAACTAATCATATCCTTCGCTTACCGATCTGGTATACTATCAAGCTACCCCACTTATCTAAATTTCGTTCTGATTCATCTTCAACTTGATATTCCCTCTTGATGTAGCACCATAATTCCTCAGTACTTTACTCTGAAGAACTTCTGTGAATCTAAATCTATTACCTTTACCTTCTTATTACCGATACATAGAAAACTATAATTAACATAGAACTACCACAAGTCTTGACCTCTTCCAATGAAAACTCGGTCTCTAACCAGACATATAACTTTAAAGTATCAGATTGTTCCCTGTAGAATCTTAAAAATGTTAGAACCATTCTCGAGATTCATTCAATCTTATTCAACTGCAATTTAACTGGCCTAACGAACAAAACAACCTGTGCCTCATTGGCACTCCGGCATCGCGGAATGAAATCCTCATCCTAATACGACCAAGCAACTTCCTGCTCTATACACTGAGCATTATTTACCAACATAGCACATAACTGTGCAATTCACAAATCGATAGTTAAGTCCCCCACTTGGCTCGAAGCCATATATCAAAACACACCCAATAACTCAGAACGCATATACTATATTGTTGCCATAATATCATAGTGAGATTAAACTCAATCCTTTATAAGCTCGTGAAAACAGACCATCTAGTGCTTAAATCTTTGGCCAACCTCGCACTCATTCTCGCAACAGTTAAGCCTACTCTCTTAAGTGACCCAAAAATCAAATTTCAGCATTTATATTTTACTTGCACATGGGATCTTCTAACAGTCACATGAGGGTCACACAACCCCAGAATTTCTCAGAGGAGATACCCCACCTGCTTTGCCTTCAATTAACATTTCTATATAATTTCCACAGTCATAAATCCTACACAGTAACTTAGTCTTCCTAAGTCTGAACTCGCCGAAACATAAATTTTTTCTTCACTCTCAACTGGGAAACATGAAAAAAATCCTTCATACGCCCATAACTCAGGATACCTCAAATCAAGATGGAATTCCAACACCTAATAGTTCCTCTATCCTTAATCAGACCTTTCCCGTCACTCCCACGTCATATATATACATCTCGCAGTACTAACGTACTTATCTCATAGCCACGGCCATCACTTCCCCTAACTGGGACACCACTGAACATATAAGTTCAAAATACTTGTTCATACAATTATCACCTCGGTGCTCAAGCCATAGGCAAATATTTGGCCTCAATTCCTACAGACTGGCCCACCATAAACTCACAGAGATCACATCTGACCCCTCGATCGGGGAATCATAAGCAATCAAGGCACATTTGATACTAAGTGATCATGCGCGCATACGAATGCGTGGAAGGAATTTCAAGAGTTACTTTTCAAGCTGAATCAAGGACGCACGATATGAATTCAAGAATGATGTTTTCCTAAAGTTTTCGTAGCCTCTCAAGAACAAATATAGACATCTCCATACCAATCCGCGAGACTCTACTAAACCTGCTTATGACTCGTAAGACTTATGTAACCTAAGCTCTGATACCAACTTGTCACGACCCCAAATCGGCTCGATAGTGATGGCGCCTCTTGTGCAGACAAGGCCAGCTGACACAATACCCATACTAACCCTTTAATCATTACGATTCATTTTAAAACCTTTAATATAAGTCTGAATGAAAATACAGAAAATAAAATACAAGCCCAATCTCGGGGTGTCACTAGTCATGAGCATCTATCAAGGTCTGAATATAGCAAGATTCTGAGAATGTACTAACTACAGTGATATAAATGAGAGGAGGTAAGCGGTTCTGCGAATGTCGTGCAGCCACCTTGCTAACTCTGATGACTCCGCGTCTGAGCAACTAGCTCCCGCTACCGGGTTGTGAAATACCTGAATCTGCACATGAGGTGCAGAGAGTAATGTGAGTACTCCAACGCAGTAAGTAATAAAAGTAAATAAAGACTGAGTAGTAGGAAACAATGAATCCATATTTATGTTAATTCAATAAGCAGAATAGGCTTTCAAATCAAAATCCGGTCGTTTTGAGCTTTTGCACTTTAATCACCAGTTCTCAGTCATGACTTGCCCCATGTCATGTACTAAGACTTATGTAAATCATTGGTTTTGGTGTTCAAGGTAATCGAAATGAATTTAGCGGAACAGTTCTCAGTTCGTAGCTTTAACTTTGAAAGGTTTGACCAATATATGACTAGTTTGTATATGAGCTCGAATCAGAGTTTTTATGATTTAGTTAGCTCCATTAGTTGATTTGGGGCTTAAGAGAGTGATTGGAATACATTTTGGAAGTCTGTGAAATGTTTATGCTTTAATTAGCAAAATTAAGGTTTCGGTATTTTCTGGTTGATAGGTAAGATTCTGATATAGAGGTCAAAATGAAATTTTGAAGGTAGCAGTAGTTCTGTTGTGTCATTTGGTATGTGTGTGCAAAATTTTAGGTCATTCAGACGTGGTTTGGTTGGGTTTTTGATCAAAAGTGTATTTCGGAAGATTTTGGCATTCTTAGGCTTGAATCCGATTCAAATTTGGTGTTTTAATGTTGTTTTGAGAGTTTTGAAGGTTGGAACAAGTTTGAATAATGTCATGGAATATATTGGCATGTTTGGTTGCGGTCCCGAGGGCCTCGGGTGTGTTTCAGGTGGTCAATCGGACCATTTAATGTTGTGCAAAATTGTAGAAGTTCAGCTATTGGTGTTGCAAGTTTTTGACCTTCACATTTGCAACGCATGCTCTGCGATCGCAAAGGTGTGAGGTAGATGATCTTTGCTTTCACGTTCGCCTTCGCGATGTTGTGACGTGTCGATTCTTCACGTTTGCGAGGGCTAAGTCGCGTTCGCCTAGAGGAAGAGGATTAGTTGGGGTTCCTTAATGCTTTGTTCTACACATTCGCATAGATAGGGTTGCGATCGCGATGGTTTATCTTGCTGTGAATCACGGTCGAGTGGTATCATTTGCGATCATGTAGTTGGAAGATTCTTAGCATCGCATTTGCCTGAGGTTATACACTATCGCGTAGAGTGAGTTATGGGATGTGCTTCGCAATCACGATGGATATTTTGTGATCACGATTAAGTAAGAGTGAGAGCTGGGCAGAATGTTTTATAATATCATTTCCGTGAATTTGAGGCTAAGTTCCTCCATTGTTGGTTGATTTTGAAGCTTTTGGAAGAGGATTTAAGAGGGATTCAAGGGGAATCACCTGGAGGTAAGATTCTTGGACTAAAAACTCAATTATTATTTGAATTCCGCCTAGAAAATCAAGAAAACTAAGCCTAAAGTTGAAGAACTAGGGCTTGAGAAATAGGAATTTTGATTTGGGATTTGAAAGACCATTTAGGGTAGGATTTGAGAACTTTTGATATGTATGAACTCGTGGAGAGATAAGGAATCTTATGATGTGAAAATTTATGAGTTTCAAGAAGTGGGCTCGGGGCTCGATTTTGGCTAATTTTGGGATTTTTGGTATTTTCCAATTGTTTTTGCTTGGGCTTTGTTCCCTTATAATATAATGACGTATTCATTTCTATTTTGGATAGATTCCACGTGTGTAGAGGCCGATTCGAGGGGCAAAGGCATCATGAGCAAGAGTTTAGCCGGTTCGAGGTGAGTAATGGTTGTAAATGATGCTCTGAGGGTGTGAAACTTCGGATTCCACATCGTAGTGCTATATTGAGGTGAGGCATACACTTGATGATGAGCATGGGGTCGTGTACTATCGAGGATTGTGACTTGGTCCGTCTTGATTGATGATTTTACTGCGAATTTAACTGAAACTTAAATGTTACCATTATAATTTGGGTCAATTGCCATATGTGGGCTTTGTGCCAACTATTTAAACCCTTCGGGGATTTTTATTACTATTTCCTTACTATTTTGACTTATTAATTAAACTGACTCATGTTATTTTCCACTGTTTTACTACTCAGCCATTTTTACTCAGTTTTGAGACTTAAAATGATATTTTAAATGATGTTTTGAGCTGAGAAATATTGTTTTACTAATGCCCGAGGGGCTTGTGAGTATTTTTGACTGAGTAAGGCCGAAGGCCTAGTTGTGAGGAAACACTGATATTGATTCGAGGCCGAGGGCCTCAGATGCATACTCTACGAGGTGGCTTGTTGATATGAGGCCGAGGGCCTAGATTTGATGCTACGAGGTGTCTTGTGATTGCGCTTGGCTGTAAGGGGCCCCTCTCGGAGTTTGTGCACCCCCAGTGAGTGCGGGTAGCCATTGTAATGTGAGATATAGCCCGAGGGGCTGATATTGTACTATATGATAGCCTGAAGTGCTGGTATTGTTCTATGTGATTGACCGAGGTGCTGGTACCGTTCTTTGTGATAGCCTAAGGGGCTGGTATGGTTCCAAGATATTGCCCGAGGGCCGGAGTTGTTAACATTGTGCTCGAGGGACAAATCTTTATGTGTTTATCTTTCATATTTACTTGTCATTTTCCCAGTTAAACTATGGTATTTGTGCCTGAGGGGCAAATTTTTTGTGTTTATCTGCACTAACTTATTTGCATTCATTTGCATAAACTGTTGAAAAGTCATTTTTAAAAGAAGTTTAAACTGAGCTAAGATGTTTTTAATATATTTTACAGCTTCATTGCTTTCTTAAATGGTTTTATTATGCTTCTATACAGCATCTTGATATTGTTTACGTGATTTCTTACTGCTCAGTTATTATTTACCTTTATTACTCGCAGACTTAGAGTACTCGCTTTACTCCCTGCACCTTGTGTGCAGATTCAGGTATTTCTAAACCCAGTAGCGGGTATTTGTTGATCAGAGGCAGAGTCATCGGAGATTAACAAGGTAGCTGCCGGCTTCCGTATCACTACTTTTCTCCCTCTTTATTTCATTTATTTGTACTTAGTATTTTGGAACTTGTCAGTTGTAGTTAGACCCTAGTAGATAATCGTGACTTGTGACACCCCGATGTCGAGCTGTATTTAATTCTGCAGTGTTCAATTAAACTCATGTTATGCAATATCCTATTAATTGAAAAGACATTAAATTGACTCATTTAAATTATTGAATTGAATTGGGAATCGTGTCGCCTGGCCTTGTCTTCACGAGAGGCGCCATCACGACCGGATCCAGTTTTGGGTTACGAAAAGTTGGTATCAGAGCCTAGGTTAGATAGGTCTCATGAGTCATGAGCAAGTTTAGTAGAGTGTCGCGGATCAGTACGAAGATGTCTGTATTTATCCTAGAGAGGCTGCAGAACCTTTAAGAAAAACTTCACATTCTTGGATTTCTTATCGTGCGTCGTTGATTTAGCTTGAAAAGTAACTCTTCGAATTCCTTCCACGTATTTTTGTATGCGCATGAGTGCTTAATATCAGATGTACCTTGATTTCTTTTGATTCCCTGATCGAGGGGCGAGATGTGATCGCTATGAGCTGATGTTGGGCCAGTCTGGAGGACTTGGGGCTGGATCTTTGCCTATAGCTTGAGCACCGAGGTGCTGATTGTGTGAGCAAGTGTTTTTGAACTTATATGTTTGGTACTTTCCCTATTAGTGGAAGTGACGGCTAGATAACTATGCGATGTGTATGTTTGTATTGCGAGATGTATCCATATAATTTAAAAGCGATGAGAAGGGTCTGTTGGAGGCTAGAAGAACTATTAGGTGCTTGAATTCCATCTTGATTCGAGGTATAGCCCCAAGTTATGAGCATGTGAAGAATCTTTTCATGTTACCTGTTGTGAGTGAAGTAAATTTCATGTTGCGATACGAGTTCAGACTCAAGAAAACTAAGTGACTTCACAATAATTGTGACGGTGGAAGGTATACAAAAATGTTAGTTGGAGGCAAAACATGTGGGTTATCTCCTGCGGAGAGTTTTAAGGTTGTGTGATCCTTATGTTGTCTATTTGAAGATCTTATTTACAAGTGAAGAATATGTGTTGAAATCTACATTGGGTCACTTAGAGAGTGGGCTTAATTGTTGTGAGAGTGAATGCGAGATTTGCAGAAGAGTTAATCTTCCTATGGTATTATGGCATCAATAGAGTATAAGACTTATGAGTTATTGGGTTTATCTTGATATAGGCTTCGAGCCAAGTGGGGGAGACTACTATTGGTTAGGTGATTGCATAGTTAGGTGCTATGTTGGTTCCAATTTGAGGCGTGTTGGTGAGTCAATTATGGCTTACGGAGATTGAGGTCAAGAATTGTTCGAGTGAAGGTGTGATGACCCAAAAGTTCATTACTTGTTTTAAATTAAATTTTGTATTTTCGATGCCTTGAAAACTTCATTTAGAGTCGCCTCGATTTGCATGCGCAGTCCGGGCGCGTAGCCGGAAAGCTTAAATATGAAAATTTGTGAAAAATGATAAGTTTTGATTATAATATGAGTTAATTTGACTTCTATCAATGTTTTGGGTAAACGGACCCCGACCTGTGATTTGATGGTCCCGGAGGGTCCGTAGGAAAATATGGGACTTGCGCGTATGCCCGGAATCAAATTTCGAGGTCCCGAGCATAGGAAATGAATTTTTAAAGGAATTTTTTTCTAAAATTGTTTAAGGTCAATTAAAATGAAATCTGATTAGAATATTATGGTATCGGGCCCGTATTTTGGTTCTGTTGCCCGATACATGTCTTATATATGATTTAAGATATTTCTGCGAAATTTGATGAAAAACGGATATCATTTGACGTGTTTCGGACCTAAATTGCTAAAGTTAATACTTTATGAAGTTTGAGAAAATTCTTTGAGTTTGAGGTTTAATTCGATGTTTGTGATGTTATTTTTGCGATTTGATAGCACGAATAAGTTCGTATGATATTTTTGAGTTAGTACATATATTTGGTTTGGAGCCACGAGGACTCGAGTGAGTGTTGGATAGGGGTCAGAGTGTTTTAAACTTGCCAAAAACTCAAAGTACCACATTTGGGTGGTTTGAGCCAGGGAAGGCTCGGTCGTTGGGTACGGATCTGGTTCAGGAGGCCTTGGACAAGGTCAGGATCATTTAGGATAGGCTTTGTACAGCTCAGTCCAGGCAAAAGAGTTATGTTGATCGCAAGGATCGAGATTTGGCTTTCATGGTCGGTGAGCGGGTATTGCTCTGAGTGCCGCCTATGAAGGGCGGGATGATATTTGAGAGGAAGGGAAAGCTTAGCCCTAGGTTCATTTGTTTGTTTGAGATTCTTGATAGTGTGGGAGAGGTGTCTTATAGACTTGCGTTGCCACCGAGATTATCACCCGTGCATCCAGTGTTTCATGTGTCCATGCTTCGGAGGTATCACGATGATCCATCTCACGTGTTAGATTTCAGCACTATCCAGTTGGACAAGGACTTGTCTTACGAGGAGGATCCGGTGGCTATGCTAGACCGGCAGGTTTGCCAGTTGAGGTCGAAGAGTTTTCATTCTATTCGTGTTCAGTGGAGAGGCCAGCCTCTTGAAGCATCGACCTGGGAGTCCGAGTCTGATATGCGGAGCCGTTATCCCTATATTTTCACCGAGTCAGGTACTTCCTTCTCATGTCCGTTCGAGGAAGAACAATTGTTATAGAGGTGGAGGATGTGATGACCCAAAAGGTCATCAATTGTGTTTAAATTAAATTCTATGTTTTCGAGGCCTTGAAAACCTCATTTAGAGTCGCCTCGATTTGTGCGTGCGGTTTGGGCACGTAGCCAAAAAGCTTAAATATAAAAAATTGTGAAAAGTGATACTTTTGGATTACAATATGAGTTAATTTGACTTCGGTCAACATTTTGGGTAAATGGACCCGGGCCCAGACCCGTGATTTGACGGTCCCGGAGTGTCTGTAAGAAAATATGGGACTTGGTCGTATGCTCGGAATCAAATTTCGAGGTCCCGAGCCTGAGAAAGGAATATTAAAGGAAATTATTTTCTGAAATTGTTTAAGGAAAATTGAAATGATATCTGATTAGAATATGATGGTATTAGACCGTATTTTGCTTCTGGTGCCCTGTACAGGTCTTATATATGATTTAAGATATTTTTGGGAAATTTGATGAAAAACGGATATCATTTGATGTGATTCGGACCTAAATTGCTAAAGTTAATGCTTTATGAAGTTTGAGAAAATTCTTTGAGTTTGAGGTTTAATTCGATGTTCGTGATGTTATTTTGGCAATTTGATCACACAGATAAGTTTGTATGATATTTTTGAGTTAGTACGTATGTTTGGTTTGGAGCGTCAAGGGCTCGGGTGATTGCTGGATAGGTGTCAGAGTCTTTTAAACTTAAAAAAAATCTGGATTTTCTGCTGCATCTGGTGTTCAGAGATTTATTGCTATGTGATCGTATAGCAAGTCCCGCGATCGCATAGTGTAAAAACTTTAGGTTCCCGTTTTGTTATATATGATTGCATACATCTCTCTGCGATCGAGTAGAGTTAAGTTTGAGAGGCCTATTTTGTTCTATGTAATCGCGCTTCTCCCTCTCCGATCGCAATGCCTCAGCTCCGGTCCTAATTTTTCTTCTATGCGATCGCATAGTTTTGTCTGCGATCACAGTGATCAGCATCAGTTATTCTATGCGATCGCATCCTTTTGTCCGTGATCGCGTAAGCCAAATTCGTGCAGTTAAATTTTAAAGTCCAGAACAGTAGCCTTGCGGGATTATTACAAAATTTCATAAACCTCTTCTTCTCCAAATCTCTTAGGCAATTTTTGAAGCAATTTCTCACCATATTCTCTTGGGTAAGTAATCTTTTACTCTTTTTCTTCAATTTTCATTAACACCCATTAGATTACTAGGCTTAAATAATGTGAATAAGGGTACAAAATTAGGTATTTGGGTAGAGTTAGGGTGTTTTGATTAATTGCGATTTAGACCTTGTTTTGGGGTCATATTTTTTAAATAATTATAGATTTGGGCTCGTGGGTTATTGGGTGATCCGATTTGGTTTGAACCTCGTATTTTGACCAAGCGGACTCAGGGTCGATTTTTGGATTTTTGGGAAGAATGATTGAAAAGCTACAATTAAGCATTGAAATTGGATTGTTTAGCATTTATTGATGTTATTAAGTCGAAAATGTATAGATTCAATTGAATTGGAGCTAAATTAAAAAGGGAAAGCGGTGTTCAAGGCTTGAGTTGGTCGTGGAAGTTCAAGGTAAGTGTTCGGTCTAACCTTAGCTGGAGGAATTAGGATTTGTGTCCGTTTTGCCATTTGCTTCTTGTTGAGTACGATGTATAGGCATGACGATGAGTATCTATACGTTAGTGTGACCGTGAGTCTTATATTGTGATTTTCATGATTTCGTTGTATTATTCATGCCTTGATGACGATTTGCATTTTTTGTGTAAAGTTGTGGAAGGAATTGTGACCTATAAACATTATAGAGTGTTGGCTACAGTTGTATAACGAATTGTGGAAGTATAATCGACAATTGAAACTCTAGAGCATTGGCCCGAGTTGCGAAGTGAATTATGAAGTAAAAGTGAGAAAGAGAAGAGATCATTATGTTGCCCATTTACCGGGCTAATGTTGAGTTGTTCTTCCCTTGGATTGTGTTCTTAATTTAGCATTTCGGACGCTTAGGTTGACAATTCATTGTGTTGGGTATGGATTATGGTTATATTTGAAGTAGTTAGGTGTTAGAACTAGTTTAGTTATAGCAGAAGTAGTCAAGTGTTGTAACAAGTTTGATTATAGTTGAGATAGTTAGATGTTGGAACAAGTTGAGTTATAGTTGAGGCAGTTAGAGGTTGGATTTAGATTTGGTTATAGTTGTTTCTCCCTTGCCAGGACGTACTTATTTTATGATGTCGATTCCTTTCTCGGGATAGTGTGGTTCATTAGTGATCCCTTGACGGGACTGTTGTTATGATTATTGTTGACTGTATACTTGAAACGTGTTGCATGCCGTAACATTATTAGTATATATATATATATGGATTGGGTTGCACGCCGCAACAATACTATACATGGATCGGGTAGCACGCCTCAACAGATATTATATTGGATCGAGTTCCACGCTACAACAGATATTATATTGGATCGGGTTGCACGCCGCAATAGATATTATATTGGATCAGGTTGCACACTGTAATAGATATTATATTGGATTAGGTTGCATGCCACAACAGACATTATATTGGATCGGATTGCACGCCGCAACAGATATTATATTGAATCGGGTTGCGCATCCCAACAGTATTGTTATTTTATTATTGTAGATATTGAATTTTCCTTTATATCTTATTAAGTTTTATTAGATTTGGTATGTTCCCCGAAGCATGTACCCCTTCCCATTTAAACTGCTTGATCCTGTTTATTTTTTGCCATATTAATATAACTGCACAGGTTTATCTGGAGTCTGGTCCTAGCCACGTCACTACCTTGCCGGGGTTAGGCCATACACTTTCCAGCACATGGGGTTGGTTGTGCTGATACTACACTATGCACTATGTGCAAATCCCGGAGTAGCATTCTGTGTGCAGCAGTAGCTCGGGAGCCAGCCTTCAGGCCACCGAGACACCGAGGTAGACTTGCAGGCATCCGTAGGCCCGGCATCTCCTCTATCTTATATTTTGTTCTGTTATCTCATGTATTCGATACAAACAGTGTTACATTTCTTTCGAACGATCATATTTAGCACTTTTAGTAGTCCGTGGATGTTGTGACACCAGGTTCTGGATAGAATCATGTGTTGGTTTTGGGATAGTTTGGTTTACATTTACTTAAGACTTTCGCTAACTTTTATATTTCACTGTTATTTAACTATTTACTTCTTGTTAATATAATTGGTAAGAGGATTAAAAATAAAAGTGTTTAAGGATTTTTAAATGTGTGGCTTTCCTAGCTTCTACGAGTAGGTGCCATCATGACTCCTGAGGTTGGGAATTCTGAGTCGTGATAGAAGGAAAACTTTTATCAAAGGTTATAAGATGCTCCACGGGTGTGTGAGAATCATGGGATGTCTTGAGTTTTTGTATGTAAAAGAAGCTCGATGCGTAGAGCAGGAAGTTGCTTTATTGTAATGGAATGATGTCACCTTCTGTAGTGTTAGAGTACTAATGAGGCACGGTTGGTTCTGCTTGTTTGATCAGGCTAATTGCAGTTGAATAGAGTGAATGACTCTTGAGAATGGTTCTAATGTGTTCAAGATTCCACATGTAACAATTGGGTATCTTAAAGTTGTATATGTGATTAGGAACTGAGTTTTCATTGGAAGAGGTCAAGACTTGTGGTATTTCTATGTTAATCATGGAATTCTATATATCAGTATCAGGAAGGTAAAGGTAATGGATATAGTTTCGCAGGAAGTTTTTCAATGTAAAGTATTTTGGAATATGGTACTTTTGTGAATGTTTAAGAGAGTATTCAACGGCTTATTGGTCTTTGACAGTGTGTCTTTATGCTTGGGTCTCATGTGGTAAGCCTGGGTTGAGGAATTGTGGAGCTACAACAAGAGGTAATATCAAGTTAAAGATGAATTAGAACGAAATTTAGATAGATGGGGTAGCTTCGTAGTATATCGGACCGGTATGGTAAGGATATGATTAGTTCCTTGTCTGTGTTCGTGATAATGAGTTCTTACATGTATTTTACGGAAAAGCTCTTAGGTTTTGATGGCTTTCTTAGCTTGGTCGATTTAGAAGGATTTAGTCCTGGCAGGTCCGGTTTGTGCAAGGGGAAGTCGGGGAGTTCTTCATGGTTTTTACCGTAGTTTGGAGATGTATATTTTCTACGGGCATGGGGAACATGGGATGTATAGTGATTTTCTTCTAGGTGGGACCAATGGAAAGCCCTTGACTGGTTGAGTACATAGATGTTTGTGGCTCTGAAGGGAGATGAAGTTCTCATTTTATAATAAGATGGTATGGTATATACGGTATGTTGTGGGGGATTGAGATTTGCGTGTGTAAGGTTATGATTCAGTTTTGAATGGGAAGTCATAAAATTCTTAGGTACCACGAGCAGTTTTAGGTGATTAGAGAAATGACCTTCAGATGATTATGGGGAATGATTTTCAGATGATTAAGGAAGTGGTTTTGCTAATCGGAGTAATTTGACGAGGGTATATGTTCCAGAAAAGGCAATGTGGTTAAGTTGATGGTACTTCGGTAGTACCACGGTGATTTCTTGTTAGATCGACTGCTGATATTCGAGTTTTCTTGGTGGCATAGGGGAATTTTAGAATATCTTTCGTGGAATGATTGGGTGTTTGAGGTGTGGTATGCGTTCGGGCGGCGAAATATGGATCAGGTATGGTGACTTGTGTGCTCTATGGAGTTTAAGACTGGGAGTCCTTATTTTCAAGCTATATTGTGGTTGTGGGTCGCGTGTATCAGCCTGTCTAGTGACTATCGGGGTTTGGAAACCCAAGCGGATCTTTTGTGCCTGGTATGTTGGATTTGGAAGTGATATTGGGTTCAGATTGGTTGTCTCCGTGTTGCATCATTCTGGACTATTGCACCAAGGCGGTGCTGTTGGCCATGCCAGAAACGCCACGTATTGAGTGGCGAGGTGTGTTGGATTATGTCCTAGTAGAGTAGTTTTATATTTCGAAGACCCAACGGACGGCTAGGAAGACTGTCTTTCTTATTTGGGCCTTCGTGATGGATGTCAGTGTAGAGGCTTCTACCATTAATTCAGTTTCGGTGGTAAGGGTTTTTTTGGATGTGTTTCTTGTGGCCAGGCATATCACTCGGCAAAGTTGTTTATTTCGGTATTGGTTCGATGTCGGGCACCATATCGTATGGCCCGGCAGAGTTATAGGAGTCGAAGGAGTAGCTTCAGGTTTCCTTGATAAGGTTTTCGTTGGCAGGCCAATGTGGATGTGTGTTCTAGCTTGAGTCACCTTGGTTGGCCCCGAATTGTATTGTTGAGGGATGTTTTGATTCGACCGTTATTGAGTTTATTAGTGACCTGGGGAGATCTATGAGTTACCTTTCTGTGTTGTGAGACGTTATGATTTGTTGGTTATGGGCACATATAGTGCGGTTCATTTGGGGTCTCATAGTGGAAGTCCAGTGGGAAGAGTAATTGTGTGTTACTCAGTGAATGGCATATAGGTTATGTCCTATCAAGCTTGCATGGTATATGTTATTTGTTTCACCGTGGTTGTAATGATTTGCTTTGGTTCCAGATGTAAAATTGTGGGTTGTTGTCGAATTAGAGCATAATGACTTGAGGTGTTCCATGTGGAGCAGTGTTTGGATAGGATCGTGCATGGCAACGAAGATATGTAGAGATATGACCTTGAGGGCTAGATTAGTGTGTATTATTTCTATGTTGTGAGACGGGTTCTCAGCCTTGTATTGTGATGGTTCTGGTGAGCTGGAGGGAAAACTCTTTCATTAGAGTCATTTTCATGATTTGAGTATGTTCGGACCATTGCTTATTGGTGCGTGTATTATGTCAGTTGAGGCTTAGGCTTGTATTGATGTGCCATGTCACCAGAGTAGTGTATTGGATCGGAAGAGATTGTTGAGACCATTAATGAATACGAATGGATTCGATTTTAGCATGTTGGTAGGATAATATCGAGGTTCAGCTTGGAATATTGCTATAGTAATTGCCAAGGAGAAGTGGCTTTATGAATGGTTGATCTGAGAAATGGTTAACGCTTACTGCGTGTTTTAGTTATCATTGGCAGTATATATAAAAAAGTGTTGGAATGAAACTTTAGTTGATAAGAGGGTTTCTACCGCTATTCGGGTGTTGTGTGCAGCTGTTGTGAATGGGAGTTATCGCTACATGTGTTTGACTTATGTGGTATATCATATAATTGCACCTGAGGTTGCAGACATGGGTTATTACAGCTGGTTCGGGCCTATTTAGAGTATAGGTATGAGGTTTTGATCATATTGATGGTTTGAGAAGTGAGAATGTGGTTCTATGGTTTATGGGCAAGATTGGATTGTGTAATGTTAGTTATAATGTGCTATAGGACCTATATGAGATACGACGACGTGGGATCACCCCCTGGTATATGCATGGTAAGGATATTGAGCAATTGGTTGGCTTTTGGAACAACTCTGGGCATGTTCGAGGACGAACGTATGTTTAAGTGGGCGAGGATGTAACGACCCGACTAGTCGTTTTGAGCTTTTGCACATTGATTTCCATCTCTCAGGCATGACTTGCCTCGTGTGATGTATTACGACTTATGTAAATCATTGATTTTGGTTTTCCGGGTAATCGGAATGAAATCGGAGGAACAGTTTTCAGTTCGTAGCTTTAAATTTGAAAGGTTTGACCATGATTTGACTTGTTTGTATATGAGCTCGGATCGGAGTTTTTATGATTTGGTTAGATCCATTAGGTTATTTGGGATTTAGGAGCGCGATCGGATTGCATTTTGGAAGTCTGTGGAAGGTTTAGGCTTGAATTGGGGAAATTGAGATTTTGGCGTTTTCCGGTTGATAGGTGAAATTTTGATATAGAGGTGGTAATGAAATTCCGAAAGTTGCAATGGTTCTGTTGTGTCATTTGGGATGTATGTGAAAAATTTTAGGTCATTCGGATGTGGTTTGGTTGGGTTTTTTTTTATCAAAAGCGTATTTCGAAAGATTTTGGGATTCTTATTCTTGAATTCAATGCAGATTTGGTGTTTTAATGTTGTTTTCAGAGTTCTGAAGGTTGGAACAAGTTTGAATGATGTTATGGGATATGCTGTCATATTAGGTTGAGGTCCTGAGGGCCTCGGGTGAGTTTCGGGTGGTCAATCGGACCATTTCATGTTGTGCAAAATTGTAGAAGTTCAGCCGTTGGTGTTGCAGGTTTTTGACCTTCACGTTCGCAATGCATGCTCCGCAATTGCAAAGGTGTGAGGTAGATGGTCTACCTATTCGCGTTCCCTCCATCGGGTTTGCGATGTTCTGAAATATCGATTCTTCACGTCCGCGGGGGCTAAGAAGCGTTCGCATAAAGAAAGAGTATTAGCTGGGGTTCCTTAATGATTTGTTCTGCGCATTCGCGTAGATAGGGTCTCGATCGTGTAGGTTTATGTTGCTATGAAACACGGTCGCGTGGTATCATTCACGATCGCATAGTTGGAATATTCTGAGCATCGCGTTCGCGTGAGGTTATATGCGATTGCGTAGAGTGAATTATGGGTTGTGCTTCGCGATAGCGATGGTTTTCCGCGATCGCGATTAAGTAAGAGTGAAAGCTGGGTAAAATGTTTTAAAAGCTCATTTCCATGAATTTGAGGCTTAGTTCCTTCATTATTGGTCTAATTTGAAGCTTTTGGAAGAGGATTTAAGAGGGATTCAAGGGTAATCACCTAGAATTAAGATTCTTGGACTAAAAACTTGATTTTTTTGTGAATTCCACCTAGAAAATAATGAAAACTAAGCCTTAAATTGAAGAACTAGGGCTTGAGAAATTGGACTTTTTGATTTGGGATTTGAATGGACCATTTGGGGTCGGATTTGAGAACTTTTGATATGTAGGAACTAGTGGGGAGATAAAGAATCTTATGATAGTGAAAATTTCTGAGTTTCGAGAAGTGTGCTCGGGGCTCGGGTTTTGCTATTTTTGGGATTTTTGGTATTTTTTGATTTTTTCTCTTGGGCTTTGTTCCCTTACCATATTGTGACGCATTCGTTCTGATTTTGGATAGATTCGACACGCGTGGAGGCCGATTTGAGGGACAAAGGCATTGTGAGCTAGAGATTTAGCCGGTTCGAGGTGAGTAATGATTGTAAATGATGCTCTGAGGGTTTGAAACCCCGAATTGCACATTGTAGTGCTATATTAAGGTGAGGCACATGCTTGACCATGAGTGTGGGGTCCTGTACTATTGGTGATTGTGACTTGGTCCGTCCCGATTGATGATTTTACTGGGTATTTGACTAAAACTTAATTGTTATCATCATAATTTGGGATGATTGCCATATGTGGGCTTCGTGCCAACTATTTGAACCCTTCGGGATTTTTATTACTATTTCCTCACTGTTTTGACTTATTAATTAAAATCAGTCATGTCCATTGTTTTACTACTCAGCCATTTTTACTCAGTTCTGAGACTTAAATGATATTTTAAATGAAGTTTTGGGCTGAGAAATACCGTTTTAATAATGCCCGAGGGGCTTATGAGTATTTTCAACTGATTAAGGCCGAGGGCCTAGTTGTTAGGAAACACTGATACTGATTCGAAGATTAGGGCCTGCGATACATGCGCCACGAGATGTCTTGTTGATATGAGGCCGAAGGCCTAGATTTGATGCCACGAGGTGGCTTGTGATTGTGTTTGGGCAGTAAGGGTCCCCTCCCGGAGTCAGTACATCCCCAGTGAGCGCGGGTACTCATTGTGATGTGAGATATAGCCCAAGGTGCTGATATTGTACTATGTGATAGCTCGATGGGCTAGTATTGTTCTATACGATTGCCCGAGGGGTTGGTACAGTTCTACTTGATAGCCCGAAGGGCTGGTATGGTTATGAGATATTGCCCTAGGGGCGGAGTTGTTGACATTGTGCCCGAGAGGCGAATCTTTATGTGTTTATCTTTCATATTTACTTGTCATTTTACCTGTTACACTATGGTATTTGTGCCTGAAGGGCTGATTTTCTGTGCTTATCTGTACTAACTGCTTTGCATTCATTTGCATAACTATTGAAAAGTCATTTTTAAAAGAAATTTGAACTTAGCTAAGATATTTTAAGAGATTTCACGGCTTCATTACTTTCTTAAATGGTTTTATTCTGCTTCTATAAAGTGTCTTGATATTCTTTACGTGATTTCTTACAGCTCAGTTGTTATTTAACTTTATTATTCACTGAGTTGGAGCACTCACATTACTCCATGCACTTTATGTGAATATTCGGATATTTCTGAACCCGGTAGCGTGTATTAGTTGATTAGAGGCAAAGTCATTGGAGATTAGCAAGGTAGTTGCCGCCGTCCGCAGCACTGCTTTTCTCCCTCTTTATTTCTTTTATCTATACTTAGTACTTTAATACTTGTCAGTTGTAGTTAGACCTTAGTAGATGCTCGTGACTTGTGACACCCGATGTCGGGCTGTATTTAATTTCGCAGTGTTCATTTAAACTCATGTTATGCAACATCTGATTAATTGAAAAGACATTAAATTGACTAGTTTAAATTATTAAATTCAATTGGGAATCATGTCGGCTGGCCTTGTCTTCACGAGAGGCACCATAACGACCGGGTCCGGTTTGGGGTCGTGACATAGAATATACAAGAGAAATTTGAGGTATACTTTAGTGAATAACGCGTTGTTTGCAAAAGCTATATGGACTCTAGTATACTTCATTAGTATAAAACTATAAAATAAGAAATGCAAATTACTATCCATAAAATATAGAATCCTATGAAATGACTGAAATGTAATTGATACTATAACACAAGTCCCAATGTATATTTTACTACCTACTTTTCTTGGAAGTTACATTTCTCTGAACCAAACACATCAAACAGATCTGAAAAGTTACCTTTACATTTATACATATTATATTTAGTAGGTGCACACTTTTTCTATATTAAACAATATGTTCAACAGAAAAATTCTATCATATTTCATTAAATTTATATTCATCAGTATCCTTTTAGCTTTTTCAAAAAGAACTATGTCTGATTGTAGCGGAAGCAGAAAACTTACTATGGATGAACTTATACAGAAGCGGGAGAGCTTAAAGTCCGATTGGGATAGTAAAGCAACAATGGATAATATTATGCAAAAGTGGTAGCAAATAAAAACTGATTGGGAGAGAATAAGACTTCGGTTTGTTTTGCTGACGAATCATTCCAGAAGAGACTGAACGTAGAACGTAGTTCTGAAGGTTTTTTAATCTCGTTCGACAAGGTTGTCGAGAACTTTGATTCTTCTAAGTATCCCAATAGGGACGACTGTGCGAAGCTCGAATATAGCTTAAAGAATCTTCCTTATCTGGTGAAAAAAATAATAATTGAACAAAATCAGTTGCGTCATGATTTTAACATGTTGAAGAATGATCTCGCGAGACATTGTAGTCATTTTCCCGGGTATCCTATAACTATCTGTCACGATCCCAAACCGGCCCAGTTGTGATGGTGCCTCTCGTGCAAACAAGGCTAGCTGATACAACACCCATATTAACCCTTTAATCGTTAAGAGTCATTTTAAAACCTTTAATTAAATAATATTTCATATTATATGTCTGATTGAAAATGCAAAAAATAACATACAAGCCCGACATCGGGGTTTCATTAGTCATGAGCATCTATCAAGGTCTGAATATAACAAGAGTCTGAGAATGTACTAAATACAGTAATAGAAATGAGAGGAGGGAAGCAATGTTGCAAATGTCGTGCAACCACCTTACTAACTTCGATGACTCCGAGTCTGAGCAACCAGCACCCGTTACCCAGTTCCAAAATACCTGAATCTGCACACGAGGTGCAAGGAGTAATGTGAGTACTCCAACCTAGTAAGTAATAAAAGTAAATAAAGACCGAGCATTAGGAAACAATGAATCCACATTTATGTTAACTCAATAAGCACAACAGGTTTTCAAATCAGAATACGAGTCAATCATCTCATTTTTAAAATCTAGCTTTTTGGTAAAAATCATTTAAAATACCTTCTAGCAATTTGAGTAGGGGTTCGACACCATTTGTAATAAAAGAGATAAAAACCATAATCGGCCCCTCGGTCAAAAACATAGTTCGTAAAATAGAACCTCGGGAAAAAACCGCAATGATAAACACTTCCTAAATTGAAAATCTCAGAGGAAATCACCAATACCAAATCAGTGATTAAGTTATGAACATCTCATAAAACCCAGTTTAAGAAAAGTTTTTTTAAAACATTCGTTCAACATTTTTTTAGAGGCTCAATATAAAAAAAATGAGTGAATCATCACTCGAGCATGAATATATCTATCGCCCCTCGAGCTAGAGTCTCTAGCACTCGTGACTCATCTATTACCAATCAATGCACGCACTCAGCATTCACACTCAATAGGTACCATATAGTAACTGCTGAGGCGTGCAGCCCAATCCATAAATATATAATCCTCATAACTAGGCCCTCGACCTCTCTCAGCCATTAAACTCCCCATCAGACTCTCAGTCTATCTCTGTCATCAATCTCACAATCAGACCCTCGGTCTATCTCAGTCATTATCTCATGATCACTCGAACCATCAGTAAAACAGTGAAGTCAGCCCAAAACAGTTTCCACATTTTTAAGAATATAGTGATAAAGATAGATTTGAGTGATAAACAGGTAAAACATGGTTGTGGATATGCTTTCAAACAAATAGAGTGAGGAAAGATAGTAAAAATACCCCTAAGGTTTTCAACAAGTCAGCACAAGGCCCCCAAACATGGCATACAACCCAAATATAATATCATCAAACAATTAACTTTCAAATACGCATTAAAAATGATCATTCGGGATGGACTAGGTCACAATCCCCAGCGGTGCTCTACCCCACGCTCGTCATCTAGCGTCTAAGTCACCTCAAAGTAATACAACGCTGTGTAATCCGGGGTTTCACACCCTCATGACAGTATTTAAAATCATTACTTACCTCGAACCGGCGAAATGTCTAGCTCACGATGCCTTTGCCGCTCGAATTGGCCTCCACGTGTGTTGAATCTATCCAGAATCGAACCAAATACATCACAATATGCAAAGGGAACAAAGGCCAAGCGAAAACAATAAATAATGGGCACAAATCCTGAAATTACAAAAACCCAAGCTTCGGGCTCACTTCTCGGAACTCAAAACTTTTCACATCATTAGATTAATCATCTCCCCATGAGTTCACATACATCAAAAGTTCTCAAACCCGACCCCAAATGGTCATTCAAATCCCAAATCAAAAGTTCAATTTCTCAAGCCCTAGTTCTTCAATTTCTAGGTGGATTTCACGATTTAATCAAGTATTGAGTTCAAAAATCTTACATCCAGGTGTTATCTCTTGAATCACTCTTCAATTACCCTCAAGAAGCTCCAAAATCGGAAAAAAATGGAGAAAGTTAGCTGAAAAATCGCGGACAAGAGCTGTTAAAACATTCTTCCCATGCTCTAAAAGCCTTCTTCCCTAACGCGGTCTATCTCTCGCGAACGCGTTGCAAATGATTATATTGAGCATCTTTTACCTTATGCAAACGTGACATGCTAGTCACAAACGCACTGCTTCCACAGTTTTGAACTTCGCGAACGCGTTCGTTTCCACGTGAACGCGATCAATATCTGACCATGAGCCCAAAAACCTCTTCCGCGATCACGTATCCACACTCGCGAACGCGATGCAGCCTTACTCAAACCTTCACAAATGCAGCATGTAACCTTATGAATGAGATGCTCACGAACCCTGGCCCTTCGCGAATGCGAGATCCCCTTCGCGAACGCGCAAGACAAAAATGCATGCAACTAACATGTAATTTTTCGGAAGTTCTCAAACATGCAACTGATTCGCTTTGCCTCCCAAAACACACCTGAGGCCCTTAGGACCACAACCAAACCTACCAACATAACCCATAACATCATTAAAACATGTTTCAATCATCAAAACACCTCAAACAACATCATATTACTCAAAACTCATCTAATTCAAACCTAAGTTTCCAAAAAAATTCTGAAATATACTTTCGATCAGAAACCCAACCAAAAGACGTCTGAATGACCTGAAATTTAGCACACACATCCCAAATGACATAAGGAAGCTACAGCAACTCTCGGAATTCCATTCCGACCTCTATATCAATATCTCACCTATCAACCGAAAAATGCCAAAATCTCACTTTCGCCAATTCAAGCCTAAACATTACAGGGACTTCCAAAATGCATTCCGATCACTCTTCCAAGTCCAAATCACCCAGCGAAGCTAACCAAATCATAAAAATTCTAATTCGAGCTCATATACAAATAAGTCAAATCCTTGGTCAAACCTTTCAAATTCAAAGTTTTCAACTGAGATTGTTCCATCAAATTCATTCCGATTTTCCTAAAAGCTAAAACCAATGATCTACATCAGTCATAATACATTACACGAGGCAAGTCATGCCCGAGAACTGGTGATCTAGGTGGAAAAGCTTAAAACGACCGATCGGGTCGTTACATCCTCCCCTACTTAAACTAGCGTTCATCCTCGAACGTATTCGGAGCTATTCCAACAACCAAGCAATCGCTGACTAACATCACCATTGTAAGGCCCCGGAAATTTTTTTCGAGTAATTAAAGATTTTGTCGTGCCAAGGTAGGCTAAATTATTTTATTTCATGTGCAAATGAGGATTTATGATATGATGGATATCAATTGGATATTCTAATAAGTGTATAAGTCATATTAGAAGTGAATTGGGGTCTAAGGAGAGGCCTAAGTCTAAGCCAAGTTGGAAAATTTCATATTAGATGAAAGTTGTAAATTAATGTGCACATGACCTCACTTTGAACAATTATATCTCCAGTTATATAAGGAGTTGAGTGAGGATCTACCTATCAAGTTAAATCCCTTTGAGTCTAGTTTCCAACGCAATAAATCGTTCATCATTTGGAGATGTATACAGAAAGTTATGACCACTATACTGGACATGCATCACCAGCGCGCCCAGGCGCGCGGCCGCGGGTTGGACCGTGGAGGAACACGGAGGACCGCGGGAGAACCTGTAAAATATCTAAAATACCCCTGGTCTGTGTAAAAATCGAAGGGGTATTACATTTCCTTCATTTTTTGTCATCCAAGCT
>MU788077.1:54568-74483 GCA_026770625.1 Nicotiana glauca | reverse complement strand
GTGCCATGCTATGAGAGTTATGTGGGTAAAAGCACGAAGGGTGATGCCGTGCATTCTGTTTGATTGCTTTGGGTGAGGATGAGAGTAAAAGCACGAAGGTTGATGCCGTGCAATTGTTGGATTTCTTATTTTTGGTATTTATTGTTGTGCCCTGTTTCTTAATAACACTGATTGCTTTTATATCCGGTTTGTGCTCCCCATAGTATGTTTTCCGTCCTTTTTACTGTTTAGTTCGGTACTTCATTTTCTGTTGTTGTACATATATATATATATATTGAACTGCACAGGTTTATGTGAGTGTCTGGTCCTAGCCTTGTCACTACTTCGCAGGGATAGGCCAGGCACTTACCAGCACATAGGGTCGGTTGTGCTGATGCTACACTCTGCGCTCTTTTTGCGCAAATACAAGTTTCGGACAGCAAAAGTAGCAGTAGTGCGAGTGTTGGTATGTTTGGTTGGGGTCCCGGGGGCCTCGGGTGGATTCCGGGTGGTTAACGGATCAAAAATGGAATTTTAGGAAGGCTGGTATTGCTGGTTGCTAGTACTTTCGCTTATGCGGAAATGGGACCGTAGAAGCTCATTCGGACGTGGTTTGGTTGGGTTTTTGATCAAAAGCGGAATTCGGAAGATTTTTGAAACTTAAGCTTGAATCCGGTGTGTTTTGATTGTTTTGATGTTGTTTGAAGTGTTTTGAAGATTGGTACAAGTTTGGATAAGGTTTAAGATATGTTGATGTCTTTGGTTGAGGTTCCGGGGGCCTCGGGATGAATTCGGATGGTTAACGGAGGAAATTTTAGAGTTGAAGTTGTGTAGCAGCTGTTCTTCAGGTATTTTTGCATCTGCGGTTTGGGAAACGCAGATGCGGAGTCGCAGAAGCGGCACGGAGGACCGCAGAAGCGGATTTTGGCTTTCCTTTCAGAAACCGCAAATGCAGTATATTTTGCGCAGATGCAGTATATTTTCCGCAAAAGCAGGACCGCAAATGCGACATTTGTTCCGCAGAAGCGGTACCGCAGATGCGGTCCCAGGACCACAGATTATTTTAAATGAGGTTCCGCAACTTGGGCGTTTATTTCCACCATTTCTAATCATTTTTGGAGCTCTTTAAATGGTATAGAAGAAGGATTCGAGGGGAAATACTTAGAGGTAAGATTCTTGGTCTTAAACCTCATTTCTAATGTGAAATCTACCTAGTAAATCATGGAATATAGACCAACAATTGAAGAATTAGGGCGTGGGATTTAAGAGACTTTATATGAGAATTTGAGGGGTCAGTTGAACTCCGGTTTTTTTCTTCTTGTGATGCATAGACTCGTGAGAGTAGGAGGATTCTAAAAATGTAAATTTTACCTGATTCCGAGATGTGGGTCTGAGGGGAATTTTAGTCATTTTACCTAATTTTGCGTATTAGCTTAGAATTTAATTGTGGAATCAATTACTTAAGGTGTTATTTGTAATATACAATTGAATTGAATAGATTTAGGCCATTTAAAGTCGAGTACTCGTGGAAAGAACGTGGTTTCAGGTTGATTATTGATCCGGTTCAAGGTAAGTGGCTTGTCTAACCTTGTGTGGGGGATCTTCCCCTTAAAATATGATATAGTGATAATTGAAATTCCTTGTACGTGAGGTGATGAGCGTGTAGTTGAGCTAATTGTTGAAAACCCGATTTTACTTTAAATATTTAAACTGAGTTTCTTTCTTACCTATTTTTATTCTACTTGCAAACTTAGCATGTGTTAGTTTAGAAAAGTATGTTTAGATTGACTTAATTGCCTATTTGCTTAAACTGCCTTAATTGCATTACGTGAAGCATGTTAGGCTAGAATTAACTGTTTACTTAGTATGAAATTAGCATTTAATTTGAGCATTCTTGTGTTGCTGCTATGTGTTTTTAATTTGGGACTACCGGGTGGTATCCTGGGAGATCCCCTATACGTATTTATGATCTGGACTGAGGTGCGGGATACTAAGAGATCCCTGGCACATATATTGAGGATACCAAGAGATCCTCGGGATACCATGAGATCCCTAGCATATATTGAGGATACCAAGAGATCCTCGGGATACCAAGAGATCCCTAGCATATATTGAGGATAGTGAGAGATCCTCGGGATACCAAGAGACCCCTAGCATATATTGAGGATACCCAGAGATTCTCGGGATACCAAAAGATCCCTAGCATATACTGAGGATACCAAGAGGTCCCTGGCAAATATTGAGGATACAAAGAGATCTCTAGCATATATTGAGGATACCTAGAAATCCTCAGGATACCAAGAGATCCTTAGCGTATATTGAGGATACCAAAAGATCCCTAGTATATATATATTGAGGATACCAAGAGATCCTCGGGATATCAAGAGATCCCTGGTTATCATCCTTGTTATGAGTGGTAATTCCTGGTGTTTATCTTTATTTCTGTTTGTCCGTTTTTGTACCCCTTATTATCTTATGTAGATTCTTACTGTAGAGTTTCAATTGTACTTTTATTCTTATTCTGTCATCTTATTATTTATTTAACATTAGTAGGGCCCTGATCTTCCTCGTCACTACCCGACCGAGGTTAGGCTTGGCGCTTACCGAGTACCTCTGCGGTGTACTCTTGCCTCTCTGTTTTTTCATGTGTAGATTCAGGTACTTTTTCTTAGACTTATCATCCTTGAGGCGAGGCACTTCTGAAGAGACTTCAAGGTATATTTGCCGCATCCGCAGACCGAGGAGTCTCTCTCTATTCTCTTATATAGTTACAGCCCTTCTATATTTTCTTTTGTTTTATACTATTCTAGAGTTAGAGCACTATGTAGTGATCCTTAGCTTGTGATTCATGGGTTTCCGGGTCTTGGAAGTATGTGTTGTTTTGAGAGTTAAATATTGTGTATGCCGAGCGGCAATTTTCTACAACGTTTTATCTTATTTTAATTGGTTTATTTCCACAATTTAGGCTTACCTAGTCATAGGGACTAGGTGCTATCATGAGGGTTCACGGAGGGCGAACCGGGGTCGTGACATAAGTGAGTTTTAATCACTTTTGTCTATGATTATTGAATACCCATTGGTTATTATACCTATTTCTCATGAATCTAAGTTGGAATTTGTGGATTTTTGGACTATGTTATTAGAGAGTAAGATTTGAGGATTTGAGGGTCGATTTGTGGTTAGAATTGGATGCTTTAGGTATGGTTGGATTTGTTATTAAATGGCTATTTAGAATTTATGAGTTTTGTCGAGTTCCGACATGTGAGGCCAGGGTTAACGTTTTGGGTTGACCTTTTGATTTGAGTTAATGACTTTAGCTTTAACATATGGAATCACTTATTTTGGCTTTTATTGATAGAATTACGTTATTTTGGCAAAATTCGAGCCTTCTAGAGATTTATACGCGCGGGAAGAGCTTACTAGCAGAGTGATTTGGGTTGCTTGAGGTAAGTATCCTATCTAAACTTGGTTGGTGTCACGACCTAAAATCCACAGGTCGTGATGGCACCTAACCCGACCCGTTAGGTAAGCCAATTAACATTTAACAAAATTCGAATAAAATAAATGTGATCAACTATTGATATATCTGTATTCCAAATAACATCCCAATGACTGATAGTACAAGACATGAGCTACTTAGACTAGATTATTGTAAAAACGGATATGAATTAAATTTAACTTCTATTTGAAATGTACTTAAACATAATTCAACTCTAGAACTACCCAACGACAAGTGGTAGACGCATCCGGAAGGTACAAACATCTTCGGAGTCACCTCCTGACATCACTCGTAGCTCCGATAAAAAACATGCACGCACGGTGCAGAAGTGTAGTATAAGTACAACCGGCCCCATGTACTCAGTAAGTATCTTGACAAACCTCGGTGAAGTAGTGACTAGGATTTTTAGTTAAAAGATACTCACTGATATAACCTTTACAGAAAAGTAGAAATAGAACAATACTAGAACATAACAGAATAGCATACAAGGAACAAATTATGCGAAGCAATAAATAATTTCTAGAAGAACCACGATTAATATTCCTTAATATCACGACCAATCCTTTTCTTAGAGCGATAACTAGCAAATAAAAGTAATAAATCCATAACTTTCATAGTGTGAGAAATATACTCAAGACATCAAATCCAACGGCACAGTAACATCCTTCATGCATTTATTTCATCCTTACCAAATATACTCGTAACAGTACCAACCAGGTGAAAGAAATGTTGATAACAGTAATGATAAGGTAGGAAACATAGGAATGATGACATCAATTAGGAAAGAAGAACATAATTTCACCTAACTAGCACGGTAGAAGGCATAAATGTAGGTATAACAAACAAGAGGGGAACGCATGATATTTATAAGCTAACAAGTAGAGGCATGAATGGCTAACATGGTAGAAAGCTTATACTAAAGTGCAAGAAACTAGATGCAACATGGTTATAGATATAACAGCAGGAAGGAGGCATGGTATTTCCAAGTTAAACAAGTAGAAGGCATGGGCAACACAACAACAATTGAGATAGAGAACAAAGACAAAACAACAACGACAAGTCACATAGGAAACATAGGTGCGACAATAACAGGTCAAGGTTATGTCATGAACGTATACACAAGGAAAATACATCACAACATAATGCATTTCCCTCGTCCTCGCCTATACAGTAACACCCTTCATGCCATGAACTCATGATAATATAAAAGCATGACGATATAAATGAAATGGCACGGAATCACCCTTCGTACTTTTACTCTCAAGTGAAATGGCACGGCATCAACCTTCGTGCTTTTTCTCTCAAATGAAATGCCACTGCATACCTTCGTGCTTTTACTCTCAAATGAAATGGTACGGTAGTGATTTTCACTTTCATTCACATGATAAAATAAATAAAATGGCACAGCATCACCCTTCGTGCTTTACACTCTCCCTCACATGATACTATAAAAGAAATGCCACGATATCACCCTTTGTGCTTTACACTCTTACTCACCAAGCATATGTATATCAATGACAAGCAAGGTAGGAAGCAGAAATAACATCAAGGAGAGTGATTAAACGAATATTCCAAATGAACCCCAATCACAACTTTCAAGCCAACAATAGATCAATAAACCCTCAAAACCTTTATTGTTCAAGTATTTCAATAAATCACAAGAATGATCTACTACTTGAGTATAGAACTTAATATCTCAAGATTAGCGACTGTAGCAATGTATTAGTGATTAAGCATGATGAATACTGAATTCGACATATCAGTGTTTCTCAAAATCCCATCAAATTTTAATCAAGTTATAATAAACTAAATCTTGGTTTCTAACATTTTATTTCGCATTCTTAGTAATCTAGAAGTCAAGTAATACATGAAGCAAGAAGTCACGTAAATCTACAAGGCACAATTAATCGTATAATTTAACTACGAGCATGATTAACCCTGGCACATGAATTTACGCTCGTCACCTTATATATACATGACCTCCGCATGTAGAAAAGAATGGAAATTAGTAGGAAAATTTTCCTCATCAAAGTTAACAAGACACTTACCTCAAACAAGCCAATTTGATACTGAGCAAGCCAAACGATACTCCAAAAATGCCATCCCGCGCGTACCGACCTCCGAACGGCTCGAAACTAGCCATAAACCAAGTCGAATACATCAAATAATGCCAAAGGATACAAACCCAATTGATAAAGTTCGAATCTTTAATCAAAAGACCAAAGTCAACAAAAAAATCAAACTCAGGCTCGCACCTCAGAATCCGACGAAACTCACAAAATCAAATAATTCATTCAATTTCGAGTCCAACCATACTAGTTTCACTCCAATCCGACTTCGAATTTATGTTCAAAACACAAAAAAATCACTTTGTGAAATTTTAGACAAAACCCCCCAAATTTTACTTTGAAATAATCAATAAAACACCAAAAACAAAGATGGACTCATGAAATATAACAAAAAACGAGTATAGAACACTTACCCCAATCCATATGGTAAAAATTGCTTAAAAAATTTACCCAAATCCGAGCTCCCCATGCAAAATATAACCAAAAACAAACATTCGATATTAAGTATTTTTGCCTAGCTATTCTACCTCGAACTGTGTGCCAAACGATCCCGATACTCGCTTTTCATGTCTCTAATGGATTCCTTGTAAAATTTTAGTTAGGTTATGCTTTTGTGTCACTATATTTGACCTTATAATGAAGGAGATATGTTGGTTTCAATATTTGGAAATAATGTAAATTTTTAAATACGAAGTCAGTGGCAATTTCGTAATTAATCTAAAAAATCTAGCAATTCAATTCTTAGTAAAATTACCATAAACTCCTCATACGATGTCCAAATTTGATGTTTCTTTTTGCTATGGATCCGTAATTACGATACGGATCTAATGGTTCAATCAAAACAGAAATTGCAGCTCATTTGTTTAATGTGATACAATTTTTTCTTGAAGAAACGATGTAGAAACATAAAAAACGAGCGCAAAACAACTCAAACCTATCGAAAACTCACCTGAGTCCCTCGGGACCCCATACGAACATACCACCAAGTCTTATAACGTAATGCGGACTACTTGAGGACTCAAATCACGCATAACAATATCGAGATGATAAAACGCACCTCAAATAAACTTAATAAACTTTTGAACTTTTGACTTCCAAAAACTCGCGCCGAAATATAACAAATCAACTTGGAATTAACTTAAATTTTGCGCACAAGTCCTAATACATCATGCGGAGATACTCATGCCTCAAACTACCGAGTGAAGTGCAAATTCTCAAAACAACCGGTTGTTACATTCTCCCCCACTTAAATATACGTTCGTCCTCAAACGTGCAAATAGTCGTTCCAAGGCCATCAAATCATGGTGTAACCTTATCGTGCACATACCCGGGGTGTCACCCTACTCTATATAATCCCACCAACACAACATAACTAGAGATCCTTACTTCATCCTTAGTCCGTAAATCTTAGAATCCAATTTCCAACATTTGAAATTCATTACAAGACCATAATCCCGCATAGACACACTGTATAAGGTTGAACGAGCTGTATTATGTCATAACTATAACCCAAGATGTAATCACATTATATGCCCCATCACTCAGATACTCACAGCAGTAGCTGACCACCATGGCTGCCCAAAAACAAATCTGGTACCAGTAGTAAACCTCATACCAAATAAAACCTCGTTCAAAAGCTTCGTACACTGCCGATGATGAAAAAAACACACAGAATCTCTTAACCACTCATATGATCAATAAGCCAAGAATCTCACTTGTCTGACAAGGGCCATTGCCTAAATCCTTAGCAAAAATATGGTATCATTCTTTCGACCATTCCTTATCCCAATACGATAGTGAAAATCTCAGGTCTAGAAACCTCATCCCAGTAAATAAAAGAAGCCCAACCGACAAGTCTTTCCAAAAACCATATGGAGACCCACACAATGTGGTACCCGTACACCAACTAGTAATAATTTAGATATGACTAATAATAGTAAGAAAGTTAAATAAGAAGGCTACTAAGCAGTTATGCATGTAGGGAAATTTTTAACATTTTCCAATGAACTATTTTCAACAAGGTGAAAGCAAAATACACTAAATAAGCATAAAGAGTTACATTTCATCACAGTACCGTTGTGGTGCGCAACCCGATCTCATCATATCAATACACATAGGGTACCCATTGAGCCATAATTATACTTAGGCTCACTAATCACATGTGTGTCAACATCAAGCACGATAAAGTGAACAAAATATAACTGTGGTAAAATCATTAGGCACAAACAATACTGGGGAAGACAAGCACAACTATGGTGCAATAAGCAAGTCAACATCACGAAGGCCATCTCAGCCATAAATCCATAAGTCCTGAATAGAATTACAACATACGTGTGAAGAATCATGTAACCCTCAAAACTCGTCATATCATAAGAGAGAAACAAATAACATTGACCAAGGTGAAAAACATCTATTCCGCCGATGATATACCTATGGTAACAGCTGCACAGGAGCAAGCAAATCCGATCAGATACAGAATACATATCCTCATTAGCCCTGCCAATGTCCCCTAAATCAACTCTGGTTATCCCCTAATGGACAAATAGCCTCCAAAAGTCCACAATGACATAATAATAACACATATTATCATCTGTCTAGCTTTGGCCACATTTTCACAGTCGACAACCACAAAACAATTTGCTTCTAAAAACACACAGTCCTCATATCCATAGAACACATGAATCATCATCCCTGATCCCGACTCCACTGCCCGAATGTCTAACACATCGCTCATACACGATAATCCCAGGAGAAATACTTCTATAATTCATCTGTGCCACATAGCAAAATCTTTATATCAGCAATCAATCAACCAGGCGAGCACCACAATAACAATGAAGCATCCGTTTGTAAAAATACAATGAACCTTCTGAATGCACACGCTTCTCAGGAAATACCAAGTAGTAATAGAATTTATCTAGATAGTTGAAACCGTTTGTGTTTTTTAAGAATTTATGACCTTCCCTTCAAAATTGAATCGTGACCTTGCACATGCAAATCTCAATCCTACATCACACACCGCATCAATCATGCCATCATATGAAAAGCACGAGAATCGCATAATCAATTTTGAGTCACCATCGGAATACATACCCGATCAGTACGAAACCTTCTATTTGATCTCATCGAGGAGAACATCCTAATACGTAACATGTTCCTTACGCCAATAGGAAATATTGACCTCAAACCGTGATAGAAATCATTGAGAAATCTTTGGAATCCATTTTCACACAACCAAGCTATCATAACTGAATACCTATAACTCAACCAAGACACGAAGTCGCCAAAACCAAGAGCACTGCCACGAAACACATGTGGATACTTGCCACATCATAAGTACCCAAAGAACCGATCATACCATTACCGTGCTGATCCAACCTACTACCAAACTGCCCTATTTCTCTGAGTTACTTCCAAGTTACCCTCAAGTTGATAACCCTCCTTGAGAGAACACCATGATCCTTACGTCGAAGCTCGCCATAAGAGATCCTAGCATAAAAACCATACGCCCTAAGGCCCATGAGCCATTGTATTCCCTCTTAGCACCCCAAAGTACCATAACCGAGATACCAACTCTGAAGAGACCTGTGAATCTAAAGCAGCTCCCTTCACCTTCCTGGTACTGAAATATATAATCCACAATGATATAGAAATACCGTGAGTCGACACCATCCAATGTAAATATCATATTCTAGCCACAACTATTGTGCCATCACTTAATGTTCTTTAGTCTTAAATTATCAATAAGACATGAGAATCAAATTCGTTGTACAATTAAACAACACAAAAAACCTTTCAACACACTCATAACTAGAACCTATACGTCACATCAAGACAGAAATCAAGCACCGATTAGACCTTTTTACATCTCAAGTAAACTATTCTCGTCACATTCAAATCATCTTAACATAGTCCACAATTACATCCTACTCATCATTTAGTCATCCAACCACTCGCTAGCCATAAATTTCGCTTATAGGGACACTACCGGACATATAAGTCCAAAAGTACAGGCCCACACAACCGAAATCCCCATGCTCAAGCTACATTCAAAACCCGGCCTCAAGTCCTCCAGACTGACCCATCATCAGCACACAGGAAACGCATCTCGCACTTTATCCATGGAATCACAAGCCGTCGATGCACACCCAATAGTGAGATATGCGCATAAAATGCGTGGAAGGAATTCAAAGAGTTACGCTTCAAGATGAATCAATGCCGCAGGACAAGGCTTCAAGCTGAATCAAAAGCCCAAAGTCAACTCAAAAATAAAACTCGAGCTCGTACAACAGAATTCGATAAAACTCACAGAATCCGACAATCCATTCAATTACGAATCAAACCATACTAGTTTCACTCAAACCCGACTCCGAATTGATTTTAAAAACTAAAAAATTCACTTTAAGAAATATTAGACAAAACCCCCCAAATTTCACTTTGAAATCATCAACAAAGCACCAAAAATGACAATGTATTCATGAAATATAACCAAAATTGAGTATAAAACACTTACCCCAATCTATATGGTGAAACTCACCTCCAAAAATTGCTCAAATTCGAGCTCCCAACTCAAAATATAAACAAATGAATAAACTTTCAATATTAAGTATTTTGGCCCAGCTATTCTACTTTGTATTATGTGACAAACGATCCCGAAACTTGCTTTGGATGTCTCTAATGGATTTCTTGTAAAATTTCAGTCAAGTTAGGCTTCTGAATTACTCCATTTGACCTTATAATGAAGGAGATATGTTTGTTTCAATATTAGGAAATAGTGCAGATTTACGAAGGCAGTGGCAATTTCATAATTAATTTGAAAAATCTAGCAACCCAATTCTTAGTAAAATGACCATAAACTCCTCATATGAAGTCCAAATTCTAAGATTATTTTTGCTATGTCTCCAAAATTATGATACGGATCTAATACTTCAATCAAGAAAGAAATCACAGCTCATTTGTTTAATATAGTACCATTTATGCTTGAAAAAACGACGTCGATACATAAGAAAAATGAGTGCAAAATAACCTAAACCTATCGAAGACTCACTCAAACCCTTCGGCACCCCGTACGAATATACCAACAAGTCCCATAACATAATACGAACCTACTCGATGACTTAAATCATGCATAACAATATTGAAACGATAAAATGCACCTCAAATAAAACTTAATGAACTTTTGAGCTTTTGACATCCAAAAATTCGTGCCAAAATATATCAAATCAACTCAGAATAAACTCAAACGTTGCACACAAGTCCTAATATATCATGCAGAGATGCTCATGCACTCAAACTACCGAGCGAAGTGTGAATGCTTAAAATAACCGATCGAGTTGTTACAGTTGAGGTACTAATTACCTGAATTATTGTGATAACTACGTGTAGGGTTCGCACATGTGCGGGTTTTGAGCCCATGTTCTTACACCGCGGGTTTTGAGCCCATGTTCTTACACCACCATGATCGGTTTGTGCTTAGGCTATGAAATGCCTAGCTTTCACATTAAGCTATGATGTTTGTCACATTTGCGACATTGTTTGAACTATTCAAGCCATGTTAGAGGCTATGTAGAGGTTTAATCCCTAAATTAACTTGATAAATTCTATTGTGTGATGAAATTATCGATTTGAGCTATGACAATTCACTTTGAACATACCTACACTTTAGCATGTCATTTATACCAGTTCAGGAGCATGAGATCTGATATTCATTCATCACATACATATATTCTAGTTTATTTGTTCCTCCGTGATAGGATAGGACTGGTTGTATGTGACCATGACAACGGATTGTTATTGTTGTGCCTATGACCATGCTAGCGAATCGTGTTACTATGCATGTGACCACGCCGGGCAGATTGTGTTGTCATGCCTCTGACCATGCCGGACGGATTATGTTGTAGTGCCTGTGACCACCTGAGCAGATTATGATATTGAGCCTGGGACCATTCCGGCTAGTAGCACGTTGAATTAGCTGTATTTACATGTGAATATGGATCCATCCTCCTAGGGTCTCCCTCTCATGTTTCTCTCTTGATGGTATACACAGATATTGAGGAAATATGATCATTGATTCAAAATGGAATTGGAAACGTTAAGGAAATCTGGCAAGTGTTTTGTTTGGATTTTGCATTTCATCTTTACTTGCATTCTGTTATAATCTACCTAATCTAACTACATAGCATCTCTATATGCCGAATAGGGACTGATAAGAGTATTTGAGAAACTGTATACAAACACACACATATGTTTCTTCCTATCCTTATGACTTGATTTCATTACTTCTCTGTACTTGTTAAAAAGATTTTACAGGTGATAGCTAGCACCATTTATAATCTGTGCTTCCTTTACCTCATAAAGGTTCGCTAGCATCATTTATAATTTGTGCTTCTTTTACCTCATAAAGGTTAGCTTCGAAACTTATTGAGTACATTGGGTCGGTTGTACTCACACTACACTCTGCACTTCATGTGTAGATGCAAGTACTTTTGGATGTGGCGATTGTTAGATTGGTGCTAGTACTTGCTCGGAGACCTTAAGGTAGCTGCTATGACGCCACAGACCTTGACTTTCCTTCTTTTCATTATTTATTCGGTACTGTTCTATTATTTCAGACTATGTTAATACTGATTAGTAGCTCATGTAGCCATTGCCACCAGATTTTGGGGTGGTTGTAGCAGAGTTTCAGTTATTTCTATTGTATGTTTGTGAGATTTATCCGTTGTTGAGTTATTAAGCATGTTACATTCAATTGTTTAGTTGTTATGTGATTATCGTCTTGACTAGCAAGTATGTTAGGTGCTAACACGATGGGTTGGGACCAACGGCGGAGCCATAATTTTTATCAAGGGGTATCAAAATATAAATAATTAAATATATCAAAAAATCAAGGGGAGTCAACGTATAGTAAATATATATAAAATAAAAAAAATATCTAGCAATATAGTGTAATTTTCCGACGAAGGGATGTCTCTCGACACCCCTTGGTTCAACATGACTCCGCCACTGGTTGGGACTTGGATCGTGACAATTTTAGTGCTTGAGTTTCCATATCTATCGATTACTATATCGGAAAGCAAAAGTTATAGTATAAATCACAAATATTTCATAGGTAAGTGAAATATTCCCCTAGATAAATCTTCATCATCACTTTCATTTTTCTTCTTTAAGAAGCAATAAGTTTTGATAATTATAACGAAGCAATCGGTCCATTCCTTGGCCCATCATAGGCGCGAAAGCTAATGTATATTTGGCAGACGCACATTGAAAAGAATCCAAGAATAAGTTTCTTTTGGAGACATTTCAATAAATTGAAGAGTTTGTTCATTTACTGTTAAGCTCTTGAAATATTTTAACGTAGATATTATAGATGTTTTCCACAAGAAGGTTTCGACAACTGAATCTTGAGCAGTTCTACTTCTGGTAGTGATACTGTGTGACACTGTCACTTCGACTTTATGTTCATTATTCATTCCATTTCAATTTATTTGACATTTTTTTCTTTTAAGTTAGTTACAGAAAGAATGATATTTTTTTAATATTTAGTAATAGTCTAACTTTAAAATATTTATTGTACTCTTAACGAAATGAAATAAATAAATAAATAAGTATGTACATATATATATATATGACTTATTTTAAATCATAAGTTTTTAAAGTCTTTTTTTCACAAATTCTAGACCAAATCAAATACCATCGTATAAATTAGAACATCACGTATCAAATAAACCTTTCTCTATAGGAGAAAGCTAAAATTTCTTTGTGAGATAACTAGCTTTAAACGAAGTTCATCCTGTCACTAGTTATTAATGAATAGTACTTCCTTCCGTCCCACGTGAAAGAGAACTTTTGATATCTAAAACTGCAACTAAATTTATCAATTTAAATGAGTGATGTTCTACAAGTTTTATTTTTCTCTCTTTAGTAAAAGAATTACTTCATGTTTCAATTTAGATGATACACTTTTCTTATCAGCCCTGTTCCAAAAATAACAATATATTTTTATAATTAAAAATAAAATTCAACTTTAAAATATTCATTTTACTCTGTAAAAGAATTACTTCCTCTGTTTCAATTTAGATGATACACTTTTGTTATTAGCCCTGTTCAAAAAAAAAATATATATTTTTAATTCAACTTTAAAATACTTTTAACGAGAAGCTTTATAACCAAACAAATATCATAGCCCACGAAACTTTTACCACTTAAACTTTTAAAACCACAAATTTTAAAATTATACTTTTTTTCTTAAATTCCATATTGAGTCAAACTAAAAGGAGGGAGTAGTTTTTATATGTGGTAGGAGGCAACAAGTCTTATCGAATATAATAATATTGGACTAATATTGCACGAAACGTCTCTTCGGAATCTTGCAGACAAGCGCACTTCCAAATATTTAAACACCTCAACAAAATTAATTTAATCAAGTTCAGCCAAAAGTAAAAGTGTTCAAAGATAATTCAAAAGCATCTATAATGAAAAGGAAAAAAGAGGAGAGAATGAATTAGTTAGACAATAATTACTTTTTCTTTTCCCCTCATATTTAGTTGGAATATGATGACCCCACGTCTCCATGTACACTCATCCAAGCTAACATATGGATAAAAAGAATTCCAAAACATCAATGATTGAAAAGATTATTAATTCTAAAATAGTCTCTATCTAAGCTAAGGACTCACCATGCACATGTAAAGATGCAAGTGGCCGTTGGCCATTATATATAGAAAGTGGCCCTTTTGTTCAAACTAACTAGTCATAGGGAGACAAATCAAGACACACAATATAGAGAAAAAATGGCTTGGCTAATTTGTAAAGATGCAAGCATTCCACTAACTGAGGAGCAACTGGAGAAAATTCTGAAGAGATATGACAAGAATGGAGATGGTAAGCTAAGTAAGGAAGAGCTAAAATTTGCATTTAAAGAGATGGGCTTACGCTTCTGTGGATGGAAAGCAGGCAGAGCATTCCATCATGCAGACATCAACGGAGATGGATACATCAACCAAGAGGAGATGAGTGAGCTCGTCAAATATGCTTCTAAATGGGGTATTAGGAGCTATTAGTAGTTTCTACTGTACTACTTTTTATGTGTCTTTCTTTTTTTTCTCTTCTTTTTTGGCTTCTTGTATTTCTAGCTGTATGGAAACAAAAAGGCCCTTGTAATTTTTGTAAGAAAGGGTTTAGCTGTATGATACTTACTACAGTAGCATGTAACTGTAAAATGGTACGTATATATATCTCATTTTATCTTTATCAGTGCGACTGATGATGCATGGTATGTTTATATATATTTTCTTTTGAAGCTTTATGCTTTTATTTCTTAGTTTAAGTTTTATGAAAGTGTGAAATATATTTATATTATTAGATTACTTAAATAAAATCTTTAGTGTCACTATGTATGTGAAAAAGAACAAAGTTAATTAAAGAACGTATGATCTGTTTCAAAGTTAAAGTGTAAATTTTGTATGAGTATCTTGTCACCTCCATTTAACCTGATTTTTTAGTAATTTTAATTAAGCTTTTCTCTTTACTGTTGCTTTTTTGTTTTCTGTATTCATGTCTCATGTATCCAGGAAATTTGCTGTTGCTTTCTTATTAATTCTCCGTATTCATGTCCCGTGTATCCGGGAGTTGTTCGGTTCTTCTTCTTCTTATAAGTTGTAAATATCATCGTAGGTTGTGCTTAGCTTCTTCTTCTTCTTAGTTGCAAAATGGGCTTGTTAGATTTTTTTTTTAAAAAAAAAATTGATTATTGAAGTTTGTTCTTTATGATATTTGAAAGTTATATTTCAAACTTGAGCTCATTTGGAGTAGATTTAGACGTTGAATCGTGTGTTGGATTGTTAAATTCGAAGAACAAGTGTAATGTTTTAGAAATATTGATCTTAATATCGGATTTCTAAAGTTGCAGCTAAGAGATAGAACTATATAGGATAAGAATTGTCTAACGTTGCATTGAAAAGATATAAAAACTTATGATCTGATTTATAAAGTTGCATTGATAATATAGAACTACTTGAGATCCGATTTTTATGAAGCTTTTGGAATAATAGAAGAACTTCAAACTGATTTTCTGAAGTTGCATTGGAAAGTAGGAAATCTTCATATCTGATTCTGAACTTACATTGAAGAAATAAAAAAAACTTTAGATCTCAGTAAATAAATTTAATAAATTTTTATACAATACGGGTATAATTTCAATGGCTCGCCCAAAAGTAGGTATATGTGCACCTTGCTCTCAATTAAAGTTAAGCCTACATAGATAGGGTTGTATGTATCCGGGCGGAGATGAGAACAAAATTAATAGGAGTAAATCCGAGTTATGCAAGTTTCTTGAAAATTGTATCGCCAAATACCACAATTAATCATCATCACTAATAAAAATGTGGCGCAATATTTGGAACCTAGAGTACGGATATAAATTGTTATTTGTATACACGATGTCAAACAAATTCTTTTTTCTTCTCAAGTATCGTAATGGTGGAGATTCCTGCTCAGGGTCAGTCGGGGGTATTGCCATCCTTTGGCATGACTCTCATGTCCAACTTAGTCATATTCGTCTTGATGGTCAGGAAGACCACGCTATGATTCAGGTACTACCTAATCACCATCCTTAGTTGTTTAGTACTGTTTATGCTAGCACCCATGTTAATATTAGGTCCCAACTTTGGTTAAATCTGGAAAATATTGCTAACAATTTCAAGGGCATGTGGTTCCTAGGTGGAGATTTCAATGAAGTTGTTAGTTAACGAGATAAATAGAGTGGGAGACCTATTAATCGCAATAGAGCATCTAGATTTCAATCATGTATTAATCACTGTCAACTTATGGATCTTGGATTTAAGGGGGCTAAATGCACATGGTCTAAGCATAGATATACTCGTCCTCATTTAATTTTGGAACGACTTGATAGGTGTTTTATTAACGAACAATGGCTTGAATATTACCCAAATGTGTTTGTTACACATCTGCCTAAGACTGATTCTGATAATACCCCCTCCTCATTTCCCTATCTCACTGCACTAGGCTTCACACTAATCGTGTTTTTCAACTTGAAACTTACTGATGCTATCACCCTGATTTTACTTCTATGGTTATGGATACTTGGAATTGTCAAAACTTAACCAATTCCACCACTCTTTTCACTAATAAAGTTAAAGATTGGGCTAGCAATAATTTTGGTGATGTTATTAAGAAAAAGAAAACAATTCTTGCACGATTTAGTGGAATCCAAAATTCCACTAACTACCTTACGAGTGTTTTCTAAAAAAATCTTGAGCAAAACCCTCACTAATGAGTATAGAACTCTTTTAAAAATAGAAGAGGATTACTGGAAACTTCGTTCCCGTATAAATTGCTTAGTGAAGGTGATGCTAGTACCAATTTTTTCACATAAGTGTCCTTAACAGGAGAAAGAAAAATCGTATCTCCTTTTTTATGGATGCTCATAATAATTGACAACCTCATCCTTGACAACCTCAACAAAAGACTTAATAGTTGGAAAACTCAATTCCTATCATTAGCAGGGAGAGCTACTCTTGTTCAAACTACACTCAGTGCTCTCCCTAATCACATCATGCATTACACTATGCTGCCCAAAAAAACACATCGGCAAATTAAAAAAATTCAACGAGATTTTCTTTGGGGTAGTAATCCTACATCCAAAAGATTCATTATATAAAATGGGATACTGTCTCATAGCTTAAGTAGGATGAGGGCCTGGGGATACGAAAATTCTTGGATAAGAATAAAGCGGCTCTTACAAGCCTCACTTGAAATTTCTTTAACCATTTCACCACTATCTCGGTAACCTTACTTAATTCTAAATACAATGGTCGATACTCAAATACTTCACATTCTTTCATATGGAAAAATTTCTTCACAGGATGGACCATTTGTAAAGATGCTACTGCATGGCATATTGGGAATGGCTCACATGTAGATTTTTGGTATGCAAATTGGCTACCATGCATTTAAAGCCTAAAGAGCATGCTCCATGATCCTCTACCACACAAAAATTCAACCCTCAAGATTTTTAATATCTTCTACAATGGAATATGGGACCTATCACGACTATCCTTTGAATTTCCTCCCCATATTCTAGCTCAAATCCACTCTATTCAACCCAATAATAACGAGAACCACACTGATACTCTAATCTGGGCACCAACCACTGATGGTATATTCACCACAAAATCAGTACACCCTCTTATTACTCCTAATGCAACCCATACCCAGGGTAAGAATTTTCAATGGCTCTGGAAATTAAAAACTTGGAATAAGCTCAAATATTTCCTTTGGCAATGCTACCATGATTGATTTCCTACAAAAATCTTCTTGATTCACATTGGAGTAGCCACTTCCTTGTACTACCCACTATGCCCTACCATAGAGGAAATATCTCAACATATTTTTCTATGGTGCCCAATAGCAAAACAGTTATGGGAAGCTTTAGGTGTGAGCATTCAATTAGTGGACATCATTTCTACCCACTGGCTAGATAGTCTATACAAACAAAAACCTCACACCATATGTCCTTCCTTGACATGGGATTGTCTATTCTCCTTCACACTCTGGCTTCTATGGCTTAATAGAAATAGAAACACCTTCCACAATCTTTGTAATTCAGTAGATAATAATCATGCTATCTCAAGAGCCATGGAATATTTGCATTTCAGTAATATTAACTGCAGCAAACATGATAGACCCTTACAAGTTGCTACCAAATGGGAACCCCTACTATACATCAATTAAAACTCAATATAGATAAGGCCTTTAAGAGTAGATTCGAGCTAGGTGGGATAGGTGGATTATTCAAAGACTCAACTGGAAACTTGATTATGGGCTTTAGTAAAATAACTACTGGTCCTTCACCTCTATACATTGAGCTTGAGGCATTATGACAAGGCCTAGAACTAGCAGTAACTTACCAATTCAGAAATTTGCAAATAGAGACAGACTCTGCCTCTATACCATCACTAATCGAATCAAATTACTAACCACTCTATAGTGCTCTTCTTTGTAAATGCAGGTACTGGCTGAAGATATTGGAGAATCCACCCATCCTGCACAATTTCAGGGAAGGCAACAACATGGCGCATGATCTGGCGCAATGGGGAGGACCAGGCCATGTAACTATGCTACTTAGTATTGAATAAAAGTTTATCTTCCTTGACAAAAAAAATGGTTCGGCATGATGATAGACTCGTTTCCTCCCATATACCCCGTTGATATCTATTTGTTATCATTGGAAAAAATAGAGAAAACGAGCAGCATGAAATGGAGGGATATGCTCATAAAGAGTAATTAGTAGTATTTATTCATAAAACGGTATAGTTGAATTTATACGTGATTTATAGATAAGTGATTAATTTGATCTAAAAATAATAGATAAATTAAACAAAAATATAAGCTTTTGATAGAGTATGCACATAAGCAAGAAAATAAAGTGTTATTAAGCTTTTGATAGTGTATAATGCATGTTTTTCAGAAAATTTGTGTCATCTACATTAATGATGATAGAGCTCACTATTTATAGATGCACATAGGGAATAAGGTCCTAGGATTAAGCTCCTCTTTAATGACAATTATGAGGTCCATTGAAAGATAGCTAATGCTTGGCAGTGAATGTCATATTCTTTGTAACGGATCATGCACGTAATGCTGTAGAATATTCTTCATTGATTGCTACCAGATGACGGTATTAATTTTGTCGTTATGAGCATCTCTCCAGTGACAAGCAAGACCATTATCTTTGGATTTAGCTATCTTCTAAATTCGGTTCCACGTGTTGCTTTCTCGTACAACCATTACAATATTAAGATATTTGACCCAATACAATTAGATATTAACGAAATATGTTACACCTAATCTAGGAATGTTAATTATCTTATATTAGTGTTTAAGGTTTGCCAATATGTTAATTATTACGACATGCAAAGATAATGTTTTTAATTTACAAATTTCTCCTAGGTTCCTCAAGTAATTAATACTGGTTGAGGTACTTTTTTATGTATTACTGTAGCTAATTAAAGAAATTTGTTCCAAAGATTTTTATATTTATTCCAGGACCACTCTTAGTACTTTAACAAGACACGTGTCATTAATTAATAGCCATATACATAAGAAATAAGGGTCATTTAAGTAAATCTCTTTTTGTTTAACGCTATCAAATATTCTTAATAGATGTGCTAAAATCTTACTAGATAGATATGAAAAAAAAGCTCAAAATATAATAACGTGAATCGCTTAGGCTCTTTGCACTTAAATAAATAGTAAGCCACCAAAAAGAATAAGATGCAAAAGTATAAGCTTTGGTTAATTAGACATGCAATTTTTTGCTTAAGAAGATTCTTCGAGGCTCCTTTGCTTC